>JASCZI010120936.1:86528-112096 GCA_036250425.1 Stylosanthes scabra | reverse complement strand
CGGCCGGTTCACCGGTTTGATTCCGGTTCTTATGTAGACGGGTTTCAAGCATCAACCGGACCGTGACTAAGGCCGGTTCACGGTTAAACCGGTTCGACCGGCCGGTTCGGTCCGGTTTTCAGAACTATGTAAAATATAACATTCTGTTGTGGTTGAAGTGTGAGGGATTAGTCGCATATCTTTAATAACAAAGAGAATTGAGGAGTTTATAAGATGAGAGATCCACTTATTTAACACCTTAAAATTTTGAGTTAGATGTGGTGTTTTCTCATCTTATATGCTCTCACTTAATTCTTTCTTAAAGTTTTTCTCCGACAATTTTGTTTTTCACGGTGCAACACATTCTAATCGATGGGGAGATTTGCGTGAAACATAAATTTCAAGAATGAACAATTCCAAATTCGATTAAAGCAATTGTTTTGGATCCAAAGACATCTTTTTCCTTTACATAATATTTTATTATTGTATAAAAATCAAATGAGAAAAACTTAGCAATATATTACCTAATTTTAATTTTTAACATATCAAATTATTCCCTCACATTGTGAAACCTGCCGCTGCATCATCGCACTCATGATATTTCTTAGAGTTTTTAAAATTTAATGTCATGAACCAAATTAGTTCATGGACTAGTTTTTTCCCTTACTTCTTGTTTTATAAATTTAAAATTCAGAAAAAATTTTAAACCGATTAATTCTCTTGTATTTTATCGCATATTGTTTAATTTGATTATAAATAATTTTATAATGTAATATTGATAAATTTTATCCAAATTAACATGCTACGCGTTGCGGATTAATTCTTAATCTTGAGAACTATCTTATTTTATCGCACGGTCAATCTAAATTATTATGTTGATACTTTAGTGTGACCGTTTGCACAAATAAGAAAATTTTAATTTGGAGTAAAATTTATGACTTAGCCATGAAATAATTATGATTTTATTCCTTATGAAAATATTTCTCATTATTTGACTTTAATAATAAAGCTAGCATTAATAGCTTTGTTGAATAATTTTCTTGGTCATTTTCAAGAATATTCTATTATGCTTGAATTTTTTTTGTTGGGAGCATATATAATTTATTTCTTAGTTAATTATATAAATCAAATTTTATACACAAATAATTTATTGTGTTAAGCAACAAAATGTAACTACATACTAATAAACACAACCTTATTTAAATTATATTTTATCTCTGACTACTCAACTATA
This sequence comes from Stylosanthes scabra, assembly GCA_036250425.1. Taxonomy (NCBI): domain Eukaryota; kingdom Viridiplantae; phylum Streptophyta; class Magnoliopsida; order Fabales; family Fabaceae; genus Stylosanthes; species Stylosanthes scabra. The sequence continues at coordinate 110,883 of JASCZI010120936.1, read as the reverse complement.
TACATTTTGTTTGTTTTTTTGGTATACCAACGGGGCATTAAGCCCAAAGAAGGGAAACGAAAGGGGAACTAAGGGGGATCAGATAAAAGACTAGCAGCATCCTTATCTAACAGAGGAATGATTTCCGGCAGTGGAGTGTCAATGAAATGGAATCCATCTTCTCCTTCATGACTGAATTTTGCAAGCCAATCAGCACAGCAGTTATTTTCTCTTTGAACAAACTAAAACTCCTTTTCCCACGGTCTTTTCAAAAGCTCACCAATGTTCTTTATTAGAGGGTCATGGATACAATCAGTGGGCTTGAGGAGTTGTATTTCTCTGAGGATTTCCACCGAGTCAATCTCTATGATGATTCTTCTTATGCCTAAGCTCCAAGCCATATATAAACCGTGGTAGACTCCCCACATTTCAGCCATAGCCACAGAGCAGGCTCCTACCTTCGCAGTGAAACCGCTGATCCATTCACCTTTATGAGTTCTGATTAGGCCACCACATCCTGCTTTCCTCCCACCTTGAAGGACAGAACCATCCGTATTTAGCTTGACCCACCCTTTTGGAGGGGGCTTCCACTTCTGGCTACGGGGAGTTGTGTAAGGGCTATCTGTGCAGATCAGATTTCCTCCTGAAAAAGCTTGGTTATAAGTTCTAACCATGCTTTTGATGAAAGAGATGGCATTCACAGGACGGTTTGATTGGTCAGAGAAGAGGTCTTGGTTCCTCCAACGCCAGATCCACCAGCAAGTAACGAAGAAGGTATCTTTCCAAACAGTGTCATCAGATTTACCAATGCAGTTATTGAAATTGAGATTCAGCCATTCGGACCAAGTCAGAGTAAAGAAGATAGCTACCACTGCAGGACTAATGAGTTGAACCCAGATTCTTACCGCAAATGGGCAATCTCTAAGAACATGTAACATTGTTTTATTAGAGTTGGGACATTTCTGACAGGAGGGGCTTCCACCCATCATTCAAGCTCTTCTCTCTGAAGTCAATAATCTTTTGTGCATAACTTGCCACATAAAAATTTTGATTCTTTCTGGGCCTCTCCATTGCCAAATCGCTTTCCAGTTGTTCACATTTCTAAGCCCTCCATCACTACTATCATCAGCTGTGAAAGCCTTGTACGCCGAGGAAATAGTGTATTTTCCAGAGGTAGTTAGATTCCAGCAAACTGAGTCAGGAGTTCCAACATCATTGGGGGGAGGAATAGCACGTATCTTATCAATCACCTCAGGAGGCAGAAAACCCTCCATCAGTGTGAAGTTCCATCCCATACTGAGATCATAATAATCACTCACCAGTTCATGGTCTCTGCTTGGGGGAATTGGATTGATGGCAGCTCTATGTAAAGGGTGAAAGTTTGGGATCCAGAAATCATACCAGAAAGATATATTCCTCCCGTTTCCGATTGCACAGCGGCAATTATCCTTGAAACTAGACCAAACTTTGGTTAGCTCCTTCCACAGCGGCGAGTCTCCCTGTTTGTGGACAAGGATATCAGTCTGTTCCTTGCCTTCCACATATTTGTGGATAAGAACTTGAGCCCAAAGGGAACTTGGTTCAGTAGTAAATCTCCCTAGAATCTTCATAAGGAAAGCGTCGTTCATTACATTAAGTTTTTTCAACCCAATGCCTCCCATGGCTTTTGGTTTGCACAGTTGATCCCACCCAACCAAATGAAACTTCCTGCAATCTTCAGTGTTTCCCCATATGAACTTTCGTTGCATCTTCTCAAGCTGATTACAGATACCTCTAGGGATGCGAGAGTGTTGCATATCGTAGTTCGCTAACGGGTTCAAAACCGATTTAGCCAAGGTCATTCTTCCAGCTAGAGATAGACACTTGGACTTCCACCCCTTTAACTTGCTTTGCATTCTATCAAGAACATTTTTGAATTTGTTTTTCCCTCGCCTTTGGTTAGTTATTAGAGCTCCGAGGTATTTTCCAAACTCCAATTTCTCTTGGAATTGACAAACTTGTAGAATTTCTTCCCTGACTTCCTCTCTGGTATTGATCTGACTGATTTTTAGCCCAGAAGCTAGACAGAAACAGTCGATGCATTCCATAATTTGCTCGATGTTCTCTCTTGTAGCCTCACCAAACACCAATAAGTCATCTGCAAAGAGAAGATGAGAAATCGTTGGCCCATTTTTCCCTACTCTCATTGGCTTCCAATTTCCGAGCTACACTTCCTGTTCAATCAAGAGAGAGAGTCTATCCATGGCAATCACAAAGAGATAGGGGGAAATGGGGTCCCCCTGTTTGAGCCCTCTAGCCGGAGTAAACTCTTCCGTTTTTCCTCTGTTCCAAAGTACATTGTACTTGACAGTTTTCACACACTCCATAACAACATTTGAGAATGCTTCCCCCAATCCAAAGTCTATGAGGCATCTGTGGAGGAACGACCAGTTCAGTCTGTCATAGGCTTTCTCGAAATCAAATTTGACTGTCATGAACCCCTTCTTTCCTTTAATTCTTCTCATTGAGTGTGCCAGCTCTTTGGCTATCAAGATATTGTCATGACGAAACTGGACTGGAAAGGAGCTATTCTATCGATCGGGGTGGTTTTCATTCTTTCAACTAGAATTTTAGAAAGACATTTGTAATTAACATTACAAAGAGAGATGGGTCGGAATTGGGTGATAGATTCAGGGGTTTTAACCTTCGGGATTAGGGTGATAAGGGTTGAGTTATAGTCCTTGATGAGACTGGGATATCGCCACAAACATCTCACTAAGTCCATGAGGCTCTTTCCCACCACCTCCCAATGATTCTTGTAGAAGAGTGCTTGGTATCCGTCTGGCCCAGGAGCCTTCCACGATCCAATTCTAAAAAGGGCTCGCTTGACTTCCTCTTCTGTAACAGGGGAATCCAGGATGGACCTCTGGTCAGTGCTGAGAGTTGGGTAGCTGTGAGAGACATCAAAATTCATGGCACTGTTATCTTCTTCTTGGTAGAGCTTTTTGAAGAAAACAGTTACATGGTTGCAAAGACACTCAGGATCTTCTATCCAATCCCCATCCTGATTCTTGAGCTTGAAAATTTTATTTCGCTTTCTCCTAATTACCGTACGGGCATGATAGTACTTGGTGTTTCTATCTCCCTCCTGAATCCATTGATCTCTGGATTTTTGGCGCCACATCATCTCTTCTCTATCCAGGATGTCCTCTAGCTCTTTCCTCAATTGAAGCTCTAAATCATCAAGGAAGGGATTTCTCCCGTAGGAAGGAGCTCTCTGGATTCCATTTATACGACTCAGTAATCTTCTCTTTTGTTTGCCCACATGGCCAAAAACATCAGTATTCCACTGTTTTAAAAGATCAGATAAAATCTCGAAAGCCTCTCCTAGAACAAGGTCCTTCCTCCAATTATCTCTCATAAACTGGGCAAAAGCAGTGTGCTGTTCCCACATAGCTTCGAAGCGAAAGGGCTTCTCCTTCGGATTGCTCATGTGAGGTTCTAGAATTACGAGGAGCGGATGATGATCAGAGTTAATCCTTGTGAGAACATTGACTCTAGCATTCTAGAAATGAAGAGACCATTCAACATTAGCCAATGCTCTATCTAGGCGTTTGAAAACTCTGTCCAAATTTTCCCACTTGGGTCCTCTCCAAGTGAAAAAAGGGCCCGAGGCTCCAAGGTCTATGAGAGAGCAGTCCTGAATCCAACTCCGGAACTTTCTGCAGGCATTAGAATCAATTTTCCCTCCCCCTTTTTTCTCGGAAGGATCAGCTATTTCGTTGAAATCCCCAATCAGCATCCAGCCCCCAGAGACATTGCAACTGATATTCCTCAACTCATTCCAAAGCTCTCTCCTATTATGCTCATGAGGACTTGCATAAACGGCCGTTAAGAGCCACTCAATCCCTGTTCTCATAGAGACTTTCAGATGCACAAATTGAGTTTTTGAAAGGAGAACATTGATACCAACATTGGGATCCTTCCACATAACCCAAATTCCCCCACTGAAACCTGTAGCTTCCTCCACATGGAAGTTTGGAAACCCCAGATTATTGATAACCCTCCTAGCATTATTGCCACTACAACGAGTTTCTAGCAGAATCAGTATATCAAGGTGATTAACCCTAAGAAGTTCCTTTAGGGTGCAGCCAAAAATCTTGCTAGCTGCTCCCCTACAATTCCAAGACATGATAATCATTAAAAACACACAAAACAGTGAAGGAGAGGACCTAGTCCAGCATCTGCATAGCCACTTGTCCTTGTGGCTGAGTATCACCAAGGTCTGGGTGATTAACACCCTCTTCAGCAACCATAACAATGTCTTTACCGGTTTGCACTCCGGCTCTCTCTTCATACTGGTTTAGGGCCTCAATCATAATCACAGAATCGATTGAGTGAAGGTCCGGAGGTTTCGGTTCCGGCTCTATCCTGTCCTCCATTTCCGCCTCCGGAACCACTATTTCAGGCACGAACTCCTCTACCAAACTGTCGTTCTGAGAAGGATGGGGTTGAGGTGGGTTGTGTGGATCGATGGGTGCAGGGGGTGGTGTGTGTGAGGAAGTAGGGATGGGGGCATGATTTGGTGAGGTGACGAGATGTTTGAAGGTGGGTTTTGGATCGGGTTTAGGTGACAAAGTGTTAGCCATTGGGGTTGTCTTGGTTGTAATCTTGGGTTGGGATTTGGGGGTAGGATTTTTGTCAGAGAGAGTCTTTTGGGTTTTCTGTTTGTGGGCTGGGTTGGGCTTGACTGTGACCTGAGGGGAGGTTCCGTTGTGTGGCATCTGAGGTTGGGTCGGTTGGGGAATATTAGAAGCTTCTCCCTTGTCTTTATCCATATCATCATCATTTCTTAAAACATCAAACCTTGTACCACGCTCTGTGCTATTTCCTTTTTTGTTTGCTGCGCCCCCACTACCCTCCGTATTCGCTGCTTTTGTATTCCTTCGCGCACGACTCGTCCTTTGCTGTACCACCATCTAGTGACCGTACGCACACTCAGCATCTCCTGTTACCATCTTACCCCTGCTAGAAGAAGGGTTTCCTTTATTGCCCTCCTCACCTTGATGGTTCTGGTTCTCCTTCTCCCTTTCTCCAGATTCATCACCTCCAGATTTCTCTGCTGCCATGGAGGTCTGGGCTTTCTCGTTGGCTTTCTGAGGACAGTTGGACTTTTCATGGCCTACCATTCCACATTGGAAGCAAACATTGTAGAGCCCTTCATATTCCACCCTATACGTCTTCTCATTTACAACGTAATGAGACTCCAGCGGGGCCGTTAAATCTAATTGGACACAGAGACGAGCAAATTTGCCCCTGCTTTTCTGCTCTATGTTAACATCCACTCTAATAGTGTGCCCAATAAGATTTCCAATCCTCTTTAGTGTATCTTCATCATAGTATTCTATTCCCAGCCCTGGCAATCTTACCCAAGCTGTGATGTTATCAATGACTGCTTCCATTGGGTTGAAATCTGGTTTCCAAAGTCTAATTGCCAGATAATGATCAAAAATTCTCCAAGGGCCTTCTGTCAAAGCATAGTCTAAATCTGCCTGTGAAAAGAATTTTACAATGAAAAAATCATTACCAATATCGATTACCTCAATAGTCCCATGCCTTCCCCACATAGTTTCTAATCTTCTAGTTAGCACTAGTAGGGAGATACTCCTTCCCAGCAATTTAACAATGAGGGTATCCCACCAAGGGTGCCTCAATTCCTTCAGACGAGCCTCATTGATCTCCAAATGGTAGATACCATTAACCATTCTTACCCTTATTTCCGGTATCTCCTGCTTCTTTTCTTGCTTCTGCGAGCTTCCCTTGTTACCAACCGCTGCGGCATGCTCTGTCTCCATGGATGCAGTGTTGGGAATAAATTCTTCCTCTTCATCCTCTAAGAATGGATCATCCTCATCATCCCCCTGCTGTCCAGTACCGGGTTACTACCTCCTCTCACCGCTGCATCGAAAGACTTTGGGGGAGTCTTCCTTGCTGCTTCAGTAGCGTCATCTTCCTGCATCCATTCTTCCACTCTTGGCACAAAGGCTAAAGTATTGTCTCCAGCAGAAACGTCTTCTTTTTCATTCACTCGGACCTTCTTGCCATTACGGGTGAGTGGCTCTGCTTCTCGACGAGGATCGTGAGCCCTCGAGTGTCCTCCTCGGACGAAACCACCTCTCATGGTGGCAGGGGAAAATCTGGGCAAGAATGTACGGAGAGAAAAAATAAAAAAGCTCAAAAGAAATTTTTTCACTTCCTTTTCATTATATTCATGTTATTGTGTGTGAAGGTTTTTTTTTTTTTTTTTTGTGTAAGCACTAAAGTATTTGTATTTTAATATGTTGAAAAGCATGTATTTTGAGTAAACATGTGTAATTTATTTTGGACTGTGAATTTTGTATGAGAAAAAAAAATTAAAGACTACAACTTTTAATTTATATTAACAATTATTAGTTAATAAATTTAATATTTTTTTATCTACAACTTCTGGACTAGCAACACAATACTTTATTTTTAACCAATATTTTTAAATATAGCTTATGAAAAACAATGTCTATATACATTATAAAAACGTGTATGCATTTACTACAAATTTACAATTAATGTATTAGATATTTTTCCAAATATTGATATAACATTACTACTCATTGTATCATATTGCTAAATAGTATATTTGCAAGTATGCAACTCAAGTTGAGTTGGCAAAGGGTATAGTAGTCATAACTCATAACTAATTATATATATATATATATATATATATATGGTTGTGCTTAGATTGTAGCTTTTGTATATTGAGCTTTAGCAATAAGCAAGATGGTTGGTTTCAGCAAAATACTCTGCTTATTCTTATTTTTCTTTTTTCTGCACATTAACATACTCACTCAATCAGCACCAACAGAATCTCTTGTGAATCAAGTTCCAGGATTTGATGGAAATCTACCTTCCAAACACTATGCTGGGTACTCCAATAATCAATGAACAAATTATATAGCTTATTATTACTTTACATATAGTTATCACATGTGCATGTGTTGGTAGTTAAATTTCTTTGAAGCTTGAAAGATCTCATGTTATTCAATTTGGTCCTTGATTGATAGTTTGATTGTTACATTAGTTAGATATTTCATGGTCAATTTATTTGAAATATTTAATTTTTTAAAGACTAAACTGATGATGTATACATTATTTTTCATTCTGAGCATTTATTTAAAAAGATAAAACAACTTTTTAGTATTTGAAAATTTATATGTGATTCTTATGTATTAACTATTCAAGTAATTAGTTTAAAAATTTGTTTGGATGTTATTTTTGGTTTTAATTTTTTTTTCTGACAAAAAACAATTATATTTTTCTGATAAAAAATTATATTTTTTATATTTTTCAGCGTATTTGGATAATTTCTAATGATAAAAGTCAAAATATTAGTAAAATAAAAAATCTTTTTTTAAAAGATGTGTTTTACATTCTTTTAAAACTATTTTTTTTTTCAAAAAAAGATGTTTTAATATAATAAATAAAAAAATCTTTTATTTTATTATATCTAAATATAATTAACAAATAAAAAAATATTATTATATGAGATATCCAAATATAAAATTACTTTTATTTTTATAAAAGATCTTTTAAAAAAATATCACTCCAAAAAAATCTTAAAATAATTATTTAAATGAATGGAAATCGATTGAAAAGGATTTTTAAATTACGGAGGACCGGTTTTATGCTTCGTACAAATGGTCAGGAATCAGAAAATATATTTACTCTTCTTCTAAATACCCATATGAAAAGATTGAATTGCAAAGTTTCTTATTTTTTTAGTCTTAATTTGGTGCATATATATAAAGGTATGTGACAGTAGATGAAGATCATGGAAGGAACCTGTATTATTATTTTGTTGAATCAGAGTGTGAACCAAGCAAGGACCCGGTGGTTCTATGGCTTAATGGTGGACCAGGTTGTTCTAGCATGGATGGTTTTGTATATGAACATGGTAAGATTATAGTAATAATCTATATATTATGTGTTTTTCTTATTTGGATTTTTTTTTTTAAACTATTTGGAATTATTTTAACCACCAGTAATTTAATTATATGTTTCAGGTCCATTTAATTTTGAGAAACCAACCATTAAAGGAGCATTGCCTAAGTTGACACTCAACCAATATAGTTGGTCAAAGGTTTGAAACTTAAAATTTTGTGTTGATTAAAAAGTTAATTAACCTCATTGTTCTTTTTAAATTTTTTTAAATGTTATTTTTTTCAAATTATTTATTTAACTGAATTGAATTGATAACGTCAGCATGGAAAATTTTAAATATATTTAGATTTATATGCTGACATCATCAATTTAGTTATCAGTTAAATAAATAAATTAAAAAATCCACATTTTAAAAAATAGTTATTAAAATAGTAAGAATCATCTAAATTATTATTATGTTTCTTGTTGTATCAAAATGTACATATAACTATTTAACTTACTTTGCATTGTAGGTTTCAAATATCATATACTTGGACTCTCCTGCTGGAGCTGGATTCTCTTACTCAAAGAATTTATCAGATTATGTCACTGGGGATTTAAGAACAGCCAATGATACACACGCTTTTCTCCTTAAGGTTGTCCAAAAAGAAAATTTAAAAATAGATTCTTGATTTTTTTTTTAAACACATAAATCTTTAGCTAAAATTAAATAATTATATTATATGTACACACAAAAATTCATCACTAAAATAATAACTATTATGTAAATAAATTTGATTATTTGTTTATTACATGTTTAATTATCTTATTATAACAGGTTTTGTTATTTTATTGGTCGATTATTTAGTTAAAAATATATAAATTAATTTATACGAACAGTCGTCATTGATTTAGGGTCTACATAGAGAATTTTTTTATAAATTAAGTACTTATAAATTGCTGATAAAAATTTGAGAAAGTCTTTCTAATGATGTTATTAGGATTAGTAGTATTAGGTTGAATCTAATTAAATAATTATGTTATGCTCCAATACATTTAAAAGTCGATCTTTTCTCTTGACCTCTAATTTTAGAAATTTCTCTCTCTTTTCTTCTGATCTTTTCTAATTTTACATGTATTGATGTAATAATCTTATGAAATGATTAATAAAAGGAGTATATGAGGTTTTTTTTAAAAAATTTACATGCCTCGTTTTTTCAATAATCAAGATTTACAAGTATTTAATTTAATTCTGATTGTTCTTACAAAAAAGAACAATAATCATTAGAGACCTATTTATTTCTCGAAAAAAAGTAAAATAAAATTTAAATCAACAAAAACAAATGCTTATGCTTTTGTTCTTGAATAATATCAGTGGTTCGAACAGTACCCTGAGTTCCAACAGAACCAATTCTTCATAGCTGGAGAGTCATATGCTGGGATTTATATTCCTACTCTTGCTGATGCAATAGTCAGAGGTAATAATAACTTATATAATTATGCGATGAAATTGAAAGTGTATATGTGTATGTTGAATTGCATGTGCTAAAAAACTCAAATTCTTTTTTCCTATCTTTTTGCAGGAATTGATGCATGTGTGATTGCAGGAAATGATGCATGTGGGAAGCCCCTAATAAATTTCAAGGTCTTCATCCTTTACTTCATCCTTTCTCTTTTACTCAAGTTTGTGCCAAGAATCCAAATTCATATATGTATATATATTCAACCATGCTAGGTAACCAATAAAAATTTGGCCAACATCAGCCAATAACTTAAATTGGATGTTCTATTTCTTTAGGTTTTGGATGTTCTGCTTTTAGGTTTCGGATGTTCTGTTTTTTAAAAAAATATAAAATTGGCTGAGGTTGCTTTAGGTTTCGGATGTTTTATGACTTCCATTGTGGATGTTCTATAAACGGTGATTTCGGATGTTCTATTTTTTGTTGACTGATTTATTGGTTAGAAAATTATTGGTTACTTATACTTTTTCATATATATTTGTATGTGCAGGGTTACATGATAGGAAATGGTGTTACCGATAAAATATTTGATGGCAATGCTCTTATTCCATTCACACATGGGATGGGCCTTATTTCTGATGAAATATTCCAGGTATATTAATTAGAGACATCTGAGTGCACTCCTTGTTTTATTCTTTTATTTTGATTTTTGTATTTCTATAATATCGTATTCATGTATGTTGTGATATTTTTCTTTATATTTTTCGTGTTGTAAATGAAATATATGAAAGTGTACAGTGGTACATGTAAGATTGAAGATTAATTATATTAATTATTAGTAATTATGACATTGTATTATCTCATTTTAGGTAGTTTCTTCAAATCTCACCTTAGTATTCAGATTCATTAGCCAATGGAAAGTAAACCCTTTAAAGGAGTTTAGATTCACACCAAAGAAGTAGTTCTTGGTCTGTCCATTCACACCATAATTCCAAAGTCAAATAAGATAGAAATTCACGTGCAGTTAACTTCCATTAGATGAGAATGTAGTCAAATAATATATTAAATCATCAAATAGTCTACTAGTAGTCAAATAAAGTTGTTAACTCTTTAATTTGCTACGAAATGATGTAGGAGAGCGAAAAAGTGTGCCAAGGAAACTACTATGATCCTCAAACTAATGATTGCAAAGATCAGGTTGCAAAAGTAAACAAGGTACGTAATTCAATTAGATATAACAGATCAGAACAATGGTAGAAATTTTATTACAATAAAATTAAATGAGGTGTAATACCTTAACTAATGATTATGGTTATTTCAGATTATTGCTGGGTTAAACATATATGACATTTTGGAACCATGTTATCATAGCAATGGGACATCATCATCATCATCTAATAATAGTAGGTTGCCACAAAGCTTCAAGGAATTGGGTGTAACAGATAGACCTCTGCCTGTAAGGAAGAGAATGTTTGGTCGTGCATGGCCTTACAGAGCTATTGTCAATGATGGACTTGTACCAACTTGGCCTCAACTCAATAAACTCATGCAGAAAGACAGTGACATTGCAGTCGATGTTCCATGCACTGTATGTCACTTTAATTAATTTGCTTTCCACTTTATTATTATTATTATTAAGATCAGTTGATTTTATATAAAGTTATTTGTTGATAACCGTAGATTATTTGACATGTTTAACTAAATGATTGTCATATAATGGTTTAAATTATTAACTTTGTATGAAATTAACTGCAAGCAAGTTTTTATCTATTATTTATTACTACTTATTACTTAATTTATCTAAGTTTTTAAATCCTTATTACTAATAGCACTTTGAATGACTTTAATTAGGACATTTTCATGAATTAGTTTAATTATGATGCATTAAGAATGTAATGTATTTTACGTAGTAATCCACTCAAACTTATGTGTTGAGATGATTTTTTAAATAATAGCGAGTTTGAAAATTGATTATTTTTTCTTATGCGAAAATGTACGATTGGATATACAGCTTCGTTTATTATAAAAATTGCACTCTTTATTTCCTCAAATAAGAAATGAAGCATTAGGTTTTTCGTTACCAAATTAACAAAACAAGATGACTGAAAATGAAAACCAGTATTTTGTGAAGCTAAACATACTCACTCTCAATTTTTAACATTGTATTGATTCATATTTTTGCGATCTCCTGTATTATTCCCTGTTTATAAAATAAGATGACAAGTTTTAGCATTATTATCCTTAGGATGTTGAAGTTGCTACAGAATGGTTGAACAATGATGAAGTTAGAAAAGCACTTCACACCGCAGAGGTAAGGTTTCTTAGAGAACTCCACTACATGCATGAAGTGAACACTATTAAGATATATACTCGTTCATATATCTTTTTGTATTGACTTAAATCTTTTAAAATATGTAATAATTTTGTGATATAATATCAGAACTTTTATAACTAAAAAGTCTGGACTCTTTTGTGATTACAGTGTGTTATAAATATAATCGTTCATATATCTGAGAAATAAAAGAATATATACTAAATTGTAATTGTTATTCTTGTAATGAAAACAGAAAAGTGTGGTTAGCAAGTGGGAGATATGCACAGACCAAATTACTTACTATCATCCGACTGGAAGCATGATCAAGTATCACAAGAAGCTAACTTCTCAAGGCTATCGAGCACTTATATTCAGGTGACTTTTCATAAACATTATGTGCTAAACATTCTCATCTCTTTTATTTGGTTACATTATGTGCTTATTAAATTCTAATTTAATTTGTTTAATCCCAAATCATCTTCTTTTGAATTAGTTGTTTAATTAGTAATTAGTAACTAATAATGCAAAGCTATTGTGTTTTGGCAGTGGTGATCATGACATGTGTGTTCCATATACTGGAAGCCAAGCATGGACAAGTTCGTTGGGATATAAGATCGTAGATGAATGGAGGCCTTGGTTAGTTGATGGCCAAGTTGCTGGGTAAGTGTATAATTTTATTTTATTGATCTTTCTCACGAGACAGATCCATGTAGCTAAATCCACCTAATGAGAAAATGCGAACTCGATTGTTATTCTTTCCCTCTAGATTTACTATAGGATTTGTGTTAAACTATATATAGATAGTATGAATTTGATGCAACAAAATTTTTTATCTTGAATAAGCTTGCTTTCATTGCTTGCAGGTTTACACAAGGATATGAAAAAAATCTTACATTTTTAACCATAAAGGTTTGTATATATACAAGATAGATTTAATTTTAATAAATTATTGTAGATTAATTTGATGTTGACTCTATTTTGTTACATTTGCTACAGGGAGCTGGCCACACTGTTCCAGAATATAAGCCCAAAGAGTCATTGTACTTCTACAAAAGTTTTCTAGATGGAAAACCTGTATAAGAAATCAATACACAAATTGTAACAAGAGGCAATGTGGTTTAGACATTTTACATGTATCATTAGATAGTTCTTAAGTTACTGAGATGATATATGTAATCCACAATGTTAGGTAGCAAATGCACCTCAACAATAATAATTCAAGAATTAATTGTAGATTCTTATGAGTTTAATTAATAAATCGAATGTTTTAACATTTTATTCATATAGCACGATGCATTTACAGGCACTACTTCAACTTAAAAATTAAAACATCTCTCTTATTTTAAAGGAATAAGTACTATTGTGATCCTGTAGGTAAAAATTAAAATCGTCTCCCATCCTTTTTTGGTCAAAAACTTTAGAAAAAGCAAAGTTTATTACTTGGTAAATCTGATTTTCGGATAAATAAAATAAAATATAGAAAAATGTATATATTTTTTTAAAAAATAAAAAATTAAATAAACGGACCAGCCAGTTTATTAGTCCGCAGATTGATCCGTTTAACCTATATTTTTCCAATTTAGCTCGGATTTAAACGGTCCAAACATAAGGCAAAAGTCCGCCTGTTTAGACGGATAAACGAGTTTGACCATTTTAACGATACTATTTTCTATATGAAAAGTTAGGAAAAGTGTTGGTAGTTAAATTTGTCACCTTATTCTTTTTAGCGACGAAAACATAAAAATAAGGTACGGTAGTTGTGGCTATATCCGTTGCTAACACACACTAACACAAACTTTCTCTTTCTGTGTTCAAAGTTCAAACCCGTCCCTTCCCTTCCCTCAGCGTCGCTGCCTGCGTTGTTTTGCCGCATCCATCTCCTCGCGTCTGCTCCTTCTGCTCTCTGTCGTGCTCTCTGGAGGTAGGCGATTACGGTTTGAATTTGATTATGCTTTATAATGTGTTTTTTGGATTTTATGAATATGATAATTAGGGATTATGATGCTTATATATTTCAGTATTGTTAGGAGTTGGTCATTTAAGAAGCTGATTGTTGATATAGTTAATAAATCAAAATGAGCTGGATTTAATTATAATATGACTTGAATCACGACTATAGTTATAGAAGGCCTGTTTTTTTTTGGCTTAATTTTATCTGCACATAACCTGTTCGATAAAATGCTTTAACAAGAATATGATTGATTTTATAATGTCTAGCTTGTTAGGAATTAAATAATAGGCTTTTGATGTATGGAAAGATCTTGGTTGAGCTGAAATGCTGAAATCTGCAGTGGTTCCATCAAATTAAATAATAGACATGAGTGAATATATGGACTATGGAGAGGCATACAGTGAGCAACTTGATAGGATTGCCACCAGGTTATGTTGGTTATGGAGAAGGAGTCTCCTTAATTGAAGCTATTAGAAGAAAACCATTCACACTGATATTGCTTGATGAGATAGAGAAAGCTCGTCCATATATATTCAACATTCTTCTTCAATTGTTAGAAGATGGCTAACTTGCTGATTAGGAGGTTTGTGAATGCTGCTGTGATCCTTAATTAACTAAACATTTTTATATGAATCTCTCATTTCTTCCTTTCTTGCATCTTCTTATGTTGGTGTCCAAATTTTGCTATTTGTCATTTTTGAAATTGGATCTGACAGGGTAGGCGTCCAGGCGAGTTTAATTTAAAAATGCACTGGTGGTGATGAAGTGGTAGTGTTTCAGCCCCTTGAAAAGTCACAGGTTGGTTAACTACTTTTGGTTATGAGTCTAAGTCCATCAATTGTCTTCTTTCAAGTCATATTGTGTTCAATTCTCACTTGTAACTTATAAGCACCACAAGGATTTTAACTAAAACTAATTTTCTCATCTCCTCCCTCTCTCTCTCTCTTCTTGATTCTAATCATCTCTATTTATTCTAGCTTCTATCTGATTTTGAGATTTTTTTTTAGATTTAGTGGAGTAGTGATGGAGAACCCGAGTACCTTGCATATCTTTATTGGTTCTTGAACTGAGAGGTTTTATGGAATGTTAAAACTGCTACTTCCATATTACTAATTAATATAAGTGCTGGTTCAACCTTAATAAAATTCATTCTCATCACTAAGGGCATTTAATTTAACACACTTTTACTCACCTACACACCTAAACCTTATTGTCAACTTGGTTGATAATGACATTTTTGATACAGTTAGAATCTTGAAAGATATTTTAATGTACCTGGACAATTTCAAAGGCTATTTTGAACTTTATTTAGACATTTTTGTATATATAGACAAATAGAATTCAAGATTTCTATTCTCTTTTAATTTGGAATAAAATTTATGACTTAATCAGGAAAAAAATTTATCTGTTTTATCTTATTGACTTATTATGGTTTTCTTTCATTTGTGAAATCTATATCATTTAGTATTTTGCCTTAATAATAAGTCAAGTATTAATTATTTTGTTGATTTATTTTCTTTATCATTCTTCAAGTATATTTTATGCTTGCTGTTTTGTTTGAAGCATAATTTCTTTCTTAGTTAATCATATAAATCAAATTGTCACCCAAAAAATCATATAAATCAAATTTTATACATAAATTTATTGTCTTAAGTAACAAAATGCTATTATATACTAATAAATTCTACCCTGTTTTAAATTATATTTTATCTCAACTACTCTACCCTGTCTTAAGTACAGAGCATTTATGTTTTAGTATGTTGAAAAGTTTGTGTATTTTAATCTCTAAAGAATTGTATTTTTACGTGTCAGAAAAGTGTATATCTTGAGTAAATATATGTAATTTATTTTGAACTGTAAATTTGTATTGAAAATATCTGTGAACTTTTTAATAATAAGTTTATGTATTTATGCCAATTTATGTATTGGATGTCTTTCCAAATATACATAGCATTACTCAATATATATGGTTGGGTTGGTTACAACTGTTTTGAGTTGCCAAAGGTTGTGGTGGTTACAACCCAATTGATTTCTACGGGAATATATATGGTTGTGCTTATATTGCACCTTTTGTATCTTTAGCTAGCAATAAGCAAGATGGGTGGTGCCAATAGAATGTTCTCCTTAGTCTTATTTCATGTTTTCTTGCAAATTAATGTTCTCACTCAATCAGCACCAACAGAATCTCTTGTGAATCAAGTTCCAGGTTTTGATGGAAAGCTACCTTCAAAACACTATGCTGGGTACTCAAATAATCTATAAAAATGGACAGCGCCTTAATTTAAGGTCCGGGGAAGGGCCGCACCCAAAGGGTGTAATGTACGCAGTCTAACCTGATAATTACATCAGTGGCTGTTTCCATGGCTTGAACTGTGACCTTGAAGTCTCATGGAGACAATTCAACCATTGCTCGAAGGCTCTCCTTCTACTCAAATAATCTATGAATAACTTATATGCTTTACTTTGAATCTAGTTATCATGTATATATGGGTTAATAGCTAAATCTTCATGAAAGATCATTTGTGATTTAATTTGATTATCAATATTAGATACAACTATGAGTCGGATTAATTATTCTGTTAACATTTAACAAGATGTTTTATGATCAGGAACTATTTTGATAATAGTTGACCCGCATATATAAATACATATATATGAAAGAGTGAATTGCAAAATTTCTTATGTTTTCACTCTTAATTTTGTGGATTAAGGTATGTGACGGTAGATGAAGATCATGGAAGGAACCTGTATTATTATTTTGTTGAATCAGAGAGTGAACCGAACAAGGACCCGGTGGTTCTATGGCTTAATGGTGGACCCGGTTGTTCTAGCTTAGATGGTTTTGTATATGAGCATGGTAAGGTTACTCTACGTAGTCTATTTTTGTTCTTCTATTTCTTTTTAATCATAACATTTTCAGGCTAATCCATCTATTTCCCCATCTGAAAATGTAATTATCATCCCATTCTGTCAACTAGATCTCACTTGGATAACAAAAAATTTTGAAGTGGAAAAGTATATATTCAAACAATGTAACAAAATACTAATTAGTACTTCACTTAAATAAGTTTTTATTCTGTTAAACGCTGACGTAAATAGAGATTTTAAAGTTTAGTAAATTAAAATTTTTTAAAATTATAAAAACAAATAAAAACAGGTATTTCATATTAAAAAAATTAATTAAGCTGCTACTATTTGTGGGAAAAAAATATTATTTCATGGTCATCATCGTTGAAACTCTACCAATGTTTCAACACATACATTATCTATATTCTAAACATTATTCTATGATGTGTTTTCTTTATTTGTAAATTGTAATTATTCTAACCAGTCACTATTAAGTAATTATGTGTTTCAGGTCCATTTAATTTTGAGAAACCAACCAGTAAAGGAGCCTTGGCTAAGTTGACACTCAACCATTATAGTTGGTCAAAGGTTTGAACTTAAAAAACTACTGTATTTTGTGTCTCTATTATCTTTCTTGTTGTATCAAAATGTACATATAATTATTCAACCTACCTTGCATTGTAGGTTTCAAATATCATATACTTGGACTCTCCTGCTGGAGTTGGGTTCTCTTACTCAAAGAATGAATCAGATTACATCACTGGGGATTTAAGAACAGCCAATGATGCACACGCTTTTCTCCTTAAGGTTGTCCCAAAAAATAATGAAAAAAAGTTAAACTAAAAAAAAAAAATAGATTCTTGATTTTTTTAAACACACAAATCTTTAACTAAAATTAAACAATCATATTACATGAACACACACAATTTAATTATCTTATTATAATAGATTTGATTATTCTAATTGTTGAATATTTAGTTAGAAAATATATGAATTAATATGTATAAATATATACAGATCTATAGGGACTAATTTTTAGTGTAAATAGATAGTCTTAAAAATGAAGTACTTATAAATTTTTTATTAAAAATAGAGATCCATACGTATTTCTGATGATTAATGAAAGGAGTATATGAGGTTTAACAAAACCGTTTTTTCAATAATCAAGATTTAAAAGTATTTAATTCTATGAAGAATTAAATTGTTCTTACAAAAAATAGAGACCTATTTATTATTTTTCTCAAAAAAATAAAATGAAATTCAAATTAAAAAAATGCTTATGCTTTTGCTCTTGAATAATACCAGTGGTTCGAACTGTACCCTGAGTTCCAACGGAACCCATTGTTCTTAGCTGGAGAGTCATATGCTGGGATTTATATTCCTACTCTTGCTCAAGCAATAGTGAGAGGTAATAAGTTATATAATTATGTGATGAAATTGAAATTGTATGTTAAATTGCATGTGCTAGAATCACAATTATTCTTTTTCCTATCCTTTGCAGGAATTGATGCATGTGTGAAGCCCATACTAAATTTCAAGGTGTTCATCCTTAACTTGATCATATCACAATATAATTCACATTATATATGGTTTCAAGTTCATGCCAAGACTCCAAATTCATATATATACATATTTGTATGGGCAGGGTTACTTGATAGGAAATGGTGTTACTGATAAAAAATTTGATGGCAATGCTCTTATTCCATTCACACATAGGATGGGTCTTATTTCTGATGAAATATTCCAGGTATATTAATTATTAGTAATTATGACATTTTATTATCTCATTCTAGCTAGCTTTCCAACCAAGTTGGGTTGGTCGAGTCGTCAACTCATTTATCCGCTTAAGCAAGTATTGGGGATTCGAATCTCGCTATGCGTATGCAATAACCCTTTGTCCAGTGGTTGACCTGAAACGGAGCTCAGATATGCAACAAATGAGTTCTTGGTCTGCTTAGCTGGGAAAAAAAAGCTAGCTTCCCCTTCACACCATAATTTCAGGGTCAAATAAAGTTTTTAACTCATTGCTATGAAATGATGTAGGAGAGTAAAAAAGTTTGCCAAGGAAACTACTATGATCCTCAAACTAAGGATTGCAACGCACAGGTTACAAAAGTAAACAAGGTACATAATTCAATTAGATATAACAGATCAGAACAATGGTAGAAATTTTATTAGAATAAAATGAGCTGTAATACCTTAACTAATGATTATGGTTATTTCAGATTATTGCTGCGTTAAACATATATGACATTTTGGAACCATGTTATCATAGCAATGGGACATCATCATCATCATCTAGTAATAGTAGGCTGCCACAAAGCTTCAAGGAATTGGGTGTAACAGATAGACCTTTGCCTGTAAGGAAGAGAATGTTTGGTCGTGCATGGCCTTATAGAGCTATTGTCAATGATGGAATTGTACCAACTTGGCCACAACTCAATGAACTCATAAAGAATGACAGTGACATTGCAGTCGATGTTCCATGCACTGTATGTTACTTTAATTTGCTTTCCACTTTATTATTATTATTATTGGGTTTATCTGAGTTTTTTGGATCAAGATTTTCTAAAGTGAAGAAGTTGATAAATTGTTAAAGTGAGGGGTTAATCACTCTTCAATTAAGTTAGTAGGACTCACATGATATTGAAGTTACAAAACTGATGGTGTTTAACTCCTCAATTTATCACTTTACGAATTTCCTTACTTTAGAATCTAAATTCTGTCTTTTAATTCTTGTTAAGCACCTTATGTTATAGGAATTTGAATGACTTTAGGACATTTTATGGATGAGTTTAATTTTGATTAAATGTGAAGAGTTTTACATAGTGTACCAATCAGATTCATGTGTTGAGATGGTTTTCTAAGTTGTGGGCTTAAAAATTGATTATTTTCACCGATGCAACAATGCATGATTGGATAGCTTTATAAAACTTTTTTACACTATCTTGATTCGTCACTTCATTTATTATGAAAATGTCTCAACCTCCATCAAGATGGCTTCCTCACATAAGAAATGAAGCATTTAAGTTTTTCGTTAACAAACTCACAAAACAAGTAGATGATTGGAAAAGAAAACCACCATTTTGGGAAGCAAAACACACTCACTTTCAATTTCTAACACTATATTGATTCATATTTTTGTGATCTCCTATATTATTCCCTGTTTATAAAATAAAATGACAGTTTTTAGCATTATTATCCTTAGGATGATGAAGTTGCTACTGAATGGTTGAACAATGATGAAGTTAGAAAGGCAATTCACACCGTAAAGGTAAGGTTTCTTAGAAAACTACACTACATGCTTGATGTGAATACCGTTAAGGTATATACTCATTCATATATATTCTCGTATTGACTTAATCTTTTAAATACTTGGTTTTATAATATAGTATGAACTTTTATAACTAAAAGGTCTTGAGTTCAATTTTAGTTAGTGTTAAAAAGAAAGTTTAGCAAAAGGGAAAAAAATGAAAGAAAAAAAATTCACACATGATCACATTTCAAGTCCAGAAGAGACTCTTTTGTGATTTGAGCGTGTTATAGATATTATCATTCATATATCTGCTTATTATATCATATGATTCCTTGAGAAATAAAAGAATACTAAATTATAATTGTTATTCTTGTATGAAAACAGAAAAGTGTGATTAGCGAGTGGTTCTTATGCACAGCCCAACTTACTTACTCTTTTAATGCTGGAAGCATGATCAAGTATCACAAAGAGTTAACTTCCCGAGGCTATCGAGCACTTATATATAGGTAACTTTTCATAAATTTAATATACAGCGATTTAATTTTTCAAATTTAGAGTGGCTGCTAGTTTATTCAAGAATTATGTTCTGTAATATAACTTTATGTTGGGTTCAGCTGGTGTGTGCATAGTTTTGAACGAAGAAGGAAATTAAATTTTGAATTATTGTGCTTAGTAACCGAGTTACAGTGTAAATATTGTACTTTTAGAGCAGTAGCTCGTATTTCTGCTACACACACACATAATTTTTTTCCCAACAAAATTTTCATTTCTTATAACATTGGCACAAGTATTATATTCATCCAAAAAGTTGTCTCCTCTTCCAAAATCATATACGAGCCTCACTTATAAATGATAAGACCTACAAAGACTTAACCATTGAAAAAATAATTTTCCATCCCTCTGTTACTTGTTATATATGTATGTGGTTGTCCTAAACATTCTCATCTCTTTTATTTGGTTACATTCGTGCTTATTAAATTCTAAAATGTTTAATCCCAAATCATCTTTTTTTTGGTTGCTTAATTAGTAAGTAATTAATAGTTCAAAGCTATTATTGTGTTTTGGCAGTGGTGATCATGACATGTGTGTTCCATATACTGGAAGCCAAGCATGGACAAGTTCATTGGGATATAAGATTGTAGATGAATGGAGGCCTTGGTTTAGTGATGGTCAAGTTGCTGGGTAAGTGTATAGTTTGATTTTGAATAATGTTATCTACACACCCTTTTAATAGACACCAGCTTTACATCCGTATAAAAATATGATTATTATAGGTGGACCACAAAAAGTGGAAGGTAGTTAAAGCATCAATAACCGTGTTTTATACGGGTGTCAATTTGGTGTCTACTAAAAGGGTGTGTGGATAGCGAAACCGTTTTATTTTAATAGTCTTCGTAGCCTGATCCATGTAGCTAAATCCACCTAGTGAGAAAAATGCGAACTCGATTGTTAATCTTTTAGCTCTGTATTTTATTGGTCTTAGTTGAGTTGAGCTTCATATATTGCAATAATATCTCTAGAAATATTTTGTTATATATTACTTCGGCATTATTTCAGTTTCCAACTAGATTTTGAGTATATTTACTATAGAATCAATGTTAATCTTTTGTTTGTGTTGAACTATATATAGATAGTATGAATTTGATGCAACAAAATTTAATCTTGAATAAGCTTGCTTTCTTGCTTGCAGGTTTACACAAGGATATGAAAAAAATCATACATTTTTAACCATAAAGGTTTGTATACAAAATAGATTTAATTTTAATAAATTATGGCATATTAATTTGATGTTGTCTCTATTTTTGTTACATTTGATACAGGGAGCCGGCCACACTGTTCCAGAATATAAGCCTAAAGAGTCACTGTACTTCTACAAACGTTTTCTATATGGAAAACCTATATAAGAAATCAATACACAAATTGTTAACAAGAGGCAATATGGTTTAGATATTTTCCATATATCATTAAATAGTTATAAACTTATTGAGATGATATATGTAATATTTGTGTATTTCGTCAATTTATTATTAGTTTGTTATCACAGTTAATGATTTGAATGATCCATTTAACATCAGTTTGGATTAACTTTTGAAAAAAAATCTTTTTATTTATGTCTTATATAAAAATATCTTTTATTAATAGAAATTGTTTTTTCTTTTGCTTTTTTAAAATAAAAGTACTTTTTCATAAATACATTTAAATGATACAAATTTGATGAAAAAATTTTTTTTTTAACTAAAAAAGTACTTTTTTTCTTAAAAAAAAAAACAATCCAAACAAGCACTTAATTATTTCAACAAACTGCTTTGCTTCTAATCTTAGTTACCATCTTGGCGAAATTAGGGGGTAAATGCATCCTACATTTTCACATATCTTATTCCATTACAAGAGTAATTAAGGTTTTGTGAAATGCTTGGGAGGAATTAGTGAATTAGAATAATTCACTTGCTAATACATTAAATATCAATCAATTAAGCACCGGATATATAAAAAAAAAAAAGCTTTCTTGATATTTCAAAAGTTCTTGTTATACTACTGCGAACAAATTTAATTATTTTACTATTGTAAATTTGTTTATTCTACTATGACACTTTTTTTTTTATTATTACAGTTTGGTTTTATAGCACACTTAAACTTACATCTCTCTTCCATGTCAAAAAAAAAAAAAAAGAAAAACTTACATCTTTCTTATCTATATATAAATGAATTTTCTATTTTAATTTTCAGTTGTCACAAACAAAATGATAGTATAAGAAAAAGAAAAGAAAAGAAAAGACAAAAAAAGTGGTGCAGATATTTTGAGCCGGGTTTTATCTTATCCAAGTTCTAAAAATGCTAATCTGATATGATACAACGAAAAACTGAGCAAAAGAAGAAGAACGTTGAATACTTGTATTGTATGCATGATTATGATTATGAAGATGCTTTGCTTATCTAATATTCCCATAAACAAAACAATTCTACTTGCTTCTTCCAAAAACAATTCCTCTGCTTCACCCAGTAATCCTCCTCCTATTCCTTCTTCTTCTTCTTCCAACACAAGAAAACTTGGCCCTCGACGACCACCAAAGCCTTCTGTAATCCAAATTGAACGCATTGTTGGTGCTGGAAGCTTTAGAGATGGAGAACCAATTGGGCATGCTTCTTCTTCCTTCAACTATTAACTCATTCACTCATCATGATATTATTAGTTTGTATGTTTTGTTTTAATTGAATCATTCTTTTGTTTATAAATGAATGAACAGAGATAAGGACGTGAGAAAGTCTGTGTTCGACTTGTTCTTGGGCAAAGCATTTGAAGGCCCATTGGAGAAGAAAATGAGGACTACTGGCGAGTGGCTGCTTACCAATGCCGAGCCTCGACTTAAATCTTCGAGTATGGCTGATTTGGTGGTTAATTTTTATTCTGCACATGTCATAATAGTTATTTTATAATTTTGTTACTAGTATGTGAACCAATTCACATGAAACATTTAAATTATTAATGCAGGCAAAGGAATTCTGAAGTTTGTTTTTCAATTGATGCTACCAATTTGGGCTATGTCACTACTAGTGGCTAGTGGAATTATCAAGTTACCAGTGAGTAGTCCTTTTCTTGATGATCTACTTATGTGAAGCTCAACTACCAAGTTCAAATAATACCATGTTCTCTGAGGCTCAGATATACCAATGTATACACATATACAAGTATACAAAGATAGTGTCTTTGTTTTTGTCTTAATAGTGTCCTATCCTTGTTCTAAATTTCTAATCACATTTACTTGCATGTAAATTTCCATAATGGACAGCATAATTTGATTGTCTCACCCCACAGTTAAATGGGGATTTAGGACTTGTTGTTATGGGACTTCCATGTACATATTATGCCATTGTTATAATTTTGGTTGGGATTCTTATGATGGGGAAATTGAAGCAAATGAGAAATCGAGATACTAATTTGGAGATATTTTTCCTATAAAAAATCAATACAAATAAATAGTAAAACAAAGTTTTAACATGAAAAATTAGCTGTACAAAGAAAAAAGTGATGTTTGTTTTAAGGAATTTTAATCTATTTCTAAAAGTTGTCCATAAAAATATATTGTTCTCATACTTGTTTGAAATTTTAAAATCTAATTCTCAAAATAAATTTCTTGTCTAAAATATAAAATTTTATTCCTATCCAAAAACAGCTACTAAATTGTTCACTTAATAGATCAATGAATCTAGTTAAATTTCAGCTTGGTTGAAACTTTGTAAACATGACTTATTTTATTTATCAACATCTTGAAACATATGATTTAAACATCCAAAATCTCATGCATATTACATACTTTTTGCCACTAAACCTAATAAATATACTAGTACAACCAAAAAGAAGGAATTCCAAGATTTGAAGCCCTGCATTGCACCTACTAGACAGTAAAACTCATCATGTTGGCAAATTTCGAAGCAGTCGAAGCGCCCGTTCCCAATGTGGTCTCTCAGCCAGAATAACTTTTCTCAAGGCCGGGACTGCTCCGGCAGCCACGAGTGCCGAATGGTTGTCACTGTCCATACTCAGATTGTACAGTATTGCCAAGCTTGCCTCAACTGCCCTTTCACTCCCTTCTTCAATCAGCTTCACCAATGGATAG
>JASCZI010120936.1:63244-86518 GCA_036250425.1 Stylosanthes scabra | reverse complement strand
AAATAATAGCTCCACTGGAATCCACCACTCCTTCAGACACTATTCTGTTGAGCTCTACCACAGCATTTTCCTGTGTTTCTCGAGAAAACGAATTTTTAATCTGTTCCAGAAGCCTTGGAATTGTCTCATAAAGTGTAACTTCCACATTGATTGGATTAGAAGTGTTGGAACTAGAGAGAAAACTAAGTTTGACAAGGCAAGCAGCTACCCAATCTTTGTGATGGAGAGGGACACTCGATCGGAGGATTTCACGAAGCAAGCCGATGAAATGGGAGGAATCTATTTTACACCGGAATTGCTCATTATCAAGTAGTCTTGTCATCAGCCGGGATGCTGCAGATATGGCACGACCAGCTTCTTCAAATTCAATTGTGTATGCTTCTGAAAACTGCTCTTCAACATCAGATTCCATGTCTGCTGCAATTTAAAGACAAATGTGAGCCAAGTTTTGATACATAGGCAACCAGACGAGTAAAACAAGGTCAATAAAAAATGCTTCAGTTATAATATCTCGGGAACAATGAACAGCGCAGAAATCATTTTCCTAATAAGTATGTTGAGAAACTGTTTCGTTCAACTTAGAATGACTAATGTCACTAAGAATTAGGATATTTGAAATAATAATAGTATCTAATATCAGTGGGACTTGAGAATGAAAGAAATCAAAACCCATTGTTTAAAAGAACAAAGCATGTTGAGGCTAAACATAATAGCCAATTCTAATGTGAAAATTTTCAACAAAGACTTCCATTCACTAGACATGTACAGACTAGCGTTACTAGCAACCGCCTTCACCAAAGTACTCAATGAAAATAGAATAAATCATAATTGGAACAAGCTAAGCATGCCACAGCTTAAGCAATATTTTCCGGGGACATGTATTAGTTGTCTATGTTAATAGACTGGGCTCATAATACACTATAACCATACTTATGCAGTGAGTTTCATTCTTCAACATAAATAGAGAGGATGGCCAAAATCAAATTAGTCATTTCTACATAATCAACCAAGTACACACATATTGAAGCAGCAAACATGATGATTTTGGCCCAAGAGATAAAAAGAATATGTACTTATAACAATTCATGTATTGCACATTACAAGTAAGAAATTCCTTACCTGAAATGTTCAAAATTTTTTGCTGAAAAACAGAGTTGAGACCAGATTCAATATCTGCAGAAATAACAGAGGCCAACGTTTGGTCAGCTAGTGCAACAAACTCAAGCACGGATGCAGCTTTTTCTTGTAAACTGGGTGAAGAGGACTTCAGAATCTCAACAAGACGTGAAATAAAACCAGATTCCAGTATAGCATTCCTGAATATCCCAATAGAAAAAAATCAATGTCAACAAAAACTTTGGAGAGAATTCATGGCTTCTTGCTCAAATACATAACACAAAGATCAATCTAGGAACTCTGTATAATTAAACTTCAATAAAAACCACATAAGTCTGGTTTAGATTCTTTTGGTCAACCTCGAGTTTGTTTCTGATATGGTTTGTTCCGTGCTTCTTAACCCCGCTGGAACTTCACCTTTTGCTCTGTCAAACATCTTCTCAGATCCATTAACTGGTCCGTCATAAAACTGAAAAGAATCAATGTAC
Source organism: Stylosanthes scabra (assembly GCA_036250425.1). Classification (NCBI taxonomy): domain Eukaryota; kingdom Viridiplantae; phylum Streptophyta; class Magnoliopsida; order Fabales; family Fabaceae; genus Stylosanthes; species Stylosanthes scabra. Next base: position 84,914 of record JASCZI010120936.1, on the reverse strand, counting down.
TTGATATTTGGTAATTAACCAGATAAAAATCAGCTTAAAATATGCAGCAAGATATGTAATATAAACCTTCAACTGCATCTCTTTACTGGGGTCCAGTATCCGAGCAACTATGTTCAGAGCCTGTAGAAGCAAATTATCAACCTCAAAACATTGTGTAACAATTTTAACAAAAACCAGGGCCTTGCAGGAATGAACTAAAACAAGAAATAGATATACCTTCTCCACAGCAAGTCCACTTGTTTCTGAGCGCTTTAAAATACTGACTAAAGGATGTAAAGCACCCTCAGCTTCAATCACCCGGCAAACAACATTGCTGCATCAAGAAATCATTATGCATCGATTCAGTTTACTGATTATGCTTACACAGTAAAGTGATAAACCTAAAACTATTTTAGCAATTCATCTTATTACAACAACCAAGTCTTATCTTAGCAATTTCGCGTTAAGATTTCCTCAGTTTTCTCTTGCTCCACTTATATCCTATATTGTATATCATACTTTACGAAGTTAACAATGGTACTATCTTTCTTCTTCCATCTGAGAACTTCATACACATTCAAATCTAATATTGAACTTCACCTTCTCTCAGTCAAATGAGAGAATTTCTTGGTTTACAATGATAGAGAGGCTTAGAGATCATAAGATAATATAACTGTCAGATAAGTATTTTTCCCTTATATCAAGAAAATGCATTATTATGTATTTATGTCAAATTTTTGCAACTACAGAACTAGGTACTTAAGTTTCATTATAATAGGTTACCTGGCAGACAGCCTTTCCAAAGCTTGTATCACAGCAAATTGGACCTCATTATGATCACAATACAAAAGACGAACTAAATTTTTAACTGCACCAGCCTCCTTAAATGCAATGCGCATGTATTCGTTGATACATGCACCAGCAATTGACTCTGCAGACCTTACAATTGCAGACTTATCTTCAAGTTCTAATATCAGCACCAAACGAGCAACACCATCCCTCCAAGACAAAAGTGTAAGCAGTTGATCATTTGAGGATTCAGATACCGTCTTCTCTTCCATTTCTATAGCCCCAATACGAGCAAGGAATTGCTGTTGTGTCCGTCCAATGATTGCATTGGCTTTTGCTTCGTCTAGGTTAGCATTCTTGTCATCAATATTTAATCCAAGAAGTAATTCTGATGCACCATATTTGGAATTTTGTCCAGGAGTCTTTTCAATTTCTGTTCCATCTGGTAATGTGGGCCACTCATGTAAACGTGGGGTGAATGACTTATATGCCGCAGCGCCAATTAATGGCACAGGAACCAGTCCTTCTTCAATAACAAGAATTCTATAATAATCATCACTCTTAACAAGTTCCAACAATGCATTTCTTGCTTCCTTTTTAATAACTTTAGAACCTTCTGAATTAGATATTAAGAACTTTGCCTGAAACCAAATCAGAGACAATCATATTAAGGAACCGACAGAACCCATGAAAATTAAATTATTAACAAACTTTACAAAATTTCCTTCCTAGTTTTTTATTTCCATTTAATTTTAACTGTGAGGAACAAAAACCAATCTCAACAACTATACTTTTTTGCTTATATCCTTAAGCAATGTGCAAGTTGACAACCCCCCTGTGCAATACACCTATGATTGGACATTTGCAGCATGAAATTTGTAGGACTAAACACTGGCCCAACATTAGTCACAGCTCACAAGCTAGGCTCCGCTGGCATTAAAGGATCGTAGATCTTACCCACCCAAAAGCTAGCTCACAAGGGAAGGTTGCCCAAATGATTATGAAAACTATTTTCGACGTATTCTTAGGGAATGTGGAACTTAGCATCAACCACAATATAAAATTATATGGAGACAAAGAATCACCAAGACTTAACATGTTTCAAAAACCAAGATTCAGGTTCACCATTGATAATCACTACAAAAAGTGGAAGAGTACGAAAACTCTGAAATCAAACTTCTCCACCTAGATCAAACCCTTTCTTACAAAAGACTCAGCTAATATAAACATAATCTAGTTTAAATTTGAACTTTAAGCCAACATTGTATTTCTGACATTTTGCATCATCCAAAGCTTCATTAACAACAAAAGTGCCAAAATTTTTCACTAGGAATAAACAAACATAACTCTTGGGAATAACCTACAGGTAGTTGTTCATTGCTGGCAGAATTCATCTCAACTGTATTGCATACGGCTAAGGTCAGCATGTAAAACCAGAATGGCATGTAATGTGTATATATTATTAGAAAAGTAACAATCTTTCAAAAAACCCAAAGGAAGTCTCACCAATTTTGGTATAACACCTGCTTCAACCATTGCGTCATGGTTACTACGGTTCAATGCTAAATTTGCCAAAATGCCTCCAGCAGCTTCCTTTACTTTCATATCCTCATCATCAAGGTATTTAATACATAAGGGTAGAATGTCACTCTTTGCCAGTCTCATGCAGAGCTTCTCATCAACAGATAAATTCCAGAGTGTACCCATACTCTGCTCCTTCACCTACCAAAAATGAATCCAAAAGCTTCTCAATTTTGTACACCAATGAAATAAGTGTGCACGAATGAAATTTACAGTATAAGAAGTGATATACCTCAGTGGCCAAGGATGATTGCGTCAACAATCGATTTATCTCTTCTATTGCTCCACTATCTGCTACAGAGTTCCTATATAGATTGACTGAAGATATTGATCGTAAAAGACCTGCAGCTGCCTCACATGTTGCACTAGACTCTGATCTAAGGAGGTTTGCAATAAGATTAATACAACCAGGAAACTGCATTATGGTGCCAATACACTTCTTTCCACCAAGTGAATATTTCCAGAGAGCAACTATAGCTTGCTCTCTATCCAGAGGATCATGATCTAAGCCCAACATACGAACAAATAAGGCCACATAACCATCACCAAGACCAGAAGATGTACTCTCTACTGCATCAATACCCTGAAACAAAATTCAAGTATTCATTATTGCTGAAATGTTAACTATAAGATTTGAACAATTTTGAAGAAAAATGTTCAGGGTTCTGTAAAGCTGTGTAGTTCCTGCTTGTGTTGTGTTTCCTAGGTGTATTGCCGAGACAGGAAACTTGTTTTTATTTTTTTAAAGAAAGGGCTCAACATAACAATTTGGAGCATAGTTCACACCAAAAGCAAACAAAAATAAAAGAGGCTAAACCCAACAAATACAAACACCCTATTTCAGCCACCACAATAAAGGTTTTCAAATTCACTGTCATCAAATCTTTGTGTTCTTAAAAGGGTTACAGTTTCACATTTCTTTTCTGTAAAAGAAAAATATTAAGACAAGTAAAGGATAATACAATTATCTATATAAATTTCTCCTTCTAGCTAAAGCTAACTGATGGAAAGAAGAAACTTTGTCCTATTATGTTGTAATGTTGTTGTTTCTCAACAAATTTCATGTTCTAGTAAAAGTAAGTATTACACAAAATGAATTGCAGTCTATATTGAACTTATATGATGCACACACACTATCAAGATTTTACAACTTCAAAAATCAAAATCCCTAAATCTTGAACAACTAGCAAAGCATATCGGCAAATAGTAATATATGCTCAAACGACTAAAAAAATTGTTCTAATAAACATATATAAGAAATTAGAAGCAAATAAAGAAAAGAGAGAGTGTGTGAATTTGAACATACTGAAGGGGATGAAGAGGTTGCATCAGGACCGTTACTAGAACTGAGCCTGGGAAGGAGGAGAGAGAGTCTGGAGGAGCTGGGTTTTGAAAAGATTGAGAGTCTTGTTGCGTTGTTTGGGTGAAGAAGGTGCTGTGAATGTGAAGAAGGGATGATGAAAGCAGAGAGCTTAGAGGGCGTGACAACACTCAACGCCGCCGGAAACATGTGTGGAACCCCGCCACTTCCGGTTACTCTTTCTGGCTTTTAATTTCCAGAAGCATACAGCACATTCTATTGATAAGAATAAGAATTAGCGTTCTTCACTTCATCCTAAACGGAAACCATATTTCTTAAAATTAAAATTGGTACTTATATTTTCTATTTTCTCAATTTGGCCCCCAAATTCTTACTTTTGACTCGCGTTGACTTTTCAATTATTTTCGTTAACAGTGTGCTAACACTGTCCCCGCGATTCCTGTATTTCGTACTCATGTAGTGCTGACACTATCTGCACGATTTTTGTGTTCCATATATTCCTGCCTTACCCAAACCTCTCCACCGCGTAGCTCTCGCACGCAGCTGTCAGGAGAGTTTGAAGATGTGGATGCGGTCTTGCTTAGCCCGTAGTTATGCACTTGCAAATGAACTGTACCTCAAATGATATTTTTTTAGTATAAATTTTAAATTTGAGTCTCTCCCTCAATATATCTTTGATAAAAAAAAGTATGAGAGTATTCATGGTTAATTGCGAGTGATTTTTAAAAACGACTAAATTTTAGGGTGCGTTTGGTTTGCGTTTTCATTTTCTATTTTCGTTTTCAGTATTTTCTGTTTTCTGGATTTTGTGAAGGAAAAAATAAAAATAGTGAAAACAATAAAATTATGTTTTCTGCTGTTTTCACTTCTTCCTTCACAAGATTCAGAAAATAAAAAACATTGAAAATAAAAACAGAAAATAAAAACGCAAACCAAACGTACTCTTAGTGACTCAGTTATATAACTACTTAGGTATTTTTTCTTGTCTCTTTTAAAAGAGGTAATTTCATGACATAATTTTGTATTGTAGTACAAATCTCAAATGGGATAAATAACTTTCAAGTCGCTTTTTAACACGTGGTTGGATGGATGAGCAATCACAAATGATCATCATAACATGAAAAGTGGGTAATTAAGAGAGTTTTGCATGGGGAAAAAGTCCTAGCTAAGAAAAAAATGAGTTTAGATGTTAGCATAACACCAAAATTCGCACTATCCTATAGTATAGTGGCATATTTTCCTATCATTATATATTGTATTGATGTAGAATTTTACATATTGACAAATGTTTCAAAAAAGTAGTTCAAAAACACCATCAAGTGCATGTTCATGTTACTCTTCCTGTGTTTTTGGTGGTCATTGAGGGATCATGCTTCCTTGTTTAGCCTTAAGGACAAGCTCCTCGGTTGTGGTTCCAATTATCTCATTAGCCCTTTTCAGCCCAACACATATATATCGACCAATGGCGTCCTAAATTTCAATAAATAAAAGTTAAATCATTTGTGATTGCTCATCTCATATGTCTATTAATCAAAATATCCAAAAAAAAAAAAAAAGGCTAAAACCAGGGATGCATTGAATAGTAAGGTTTTTTTAAAAAAATAATATCAAATAAAGTGCCAAGTCATAGTGCTTAAAGGTATATAGTTATTTTTTTCAATCAGGTTTATATTAAAAATCAATTGTTACACCATTCATTTATATAGAATATATGTTAAAATGTAAAATATATATTAAAAATGAATTAAAGAAAACAAATATTTATATCATGTATATATAATGGATAATTTTGTGTGTGTAGGTGATACTTTTGTATTTTCTTAAACTTTTCATATAGTTATCAATTTATCATGGGCAAAAATTAGAAAACTTAAATTTTTCTTATTAAACTCTAATTTTTGTATAAATGAAATGAGTTTAGGAGGGAATAATGTATCTGACCTGGGTAACAATGCCTAGCTTTTCTAATTTTTGAATGGCATCATCCACATCAAAGTTACATGTTTCTCCAAACTCTTCCCGAATCAATTCCTCACACCAATGATCAAGACCCTGATTCAGTTTACCTTTAATATAATATAAGTTTATAAGTAACACTAGCAATGTTTTTAAATATTAAAAAACAAAATAATTTTGCAAACAATGAAAATAAAACCCACAAAATTCCTAGTTGTATATACCTGTCTTGAAGCTTTTCCTTGTTCCATAAGAATAAAGAATGAAATTAGTACCTCTTTAACCTGCAAATAAATATTTTTGAGATTTGGTACATAGATACATTTCTTCTTTTTTTTTTTTTTTCTGTGACTAATAAGTGTGGCCTTAATTAATTTGACTTACTTCTTGTTGAATTACATCGTCACACAAATGGAGAAGTGTAGCCTTTCCACTATCAAGTTGTTTGTCATACATTGACTTTGTAATCAAATTTTGGTACACAACCAAATTTTGTTGGAACCTATTTAATTTCAAGTAAAATATAAATTATCAACGTTAATTATTAAATCCCCCACTATATATAAAAGGTGAATAGTAATAGGATTTTTTTTTTTATGAACAAGTGTCCAATTTAATTGCTTGACAAGTGTCGTTCAAAAAAAATAAAAAGAAAGTTATTTGTTGAACAAGTGTCCAATATAATATTAAAATTGTATAATTCCAAAAATAGTTTAAAAAATATTTATGATGCTATTAACATTAAAAACGTGTTTGTAATAATGTGAAATTGATGTTAATGAATTATTTTAAAAATTAAAAATTAGTAATCAATCAATTATTAATTTTTAAGACTTTGATGTATATTTATTTGTATATGTCATTTTGTTTAGCGTGTAAATATATCTGAATAAGTGAAATTTAAAATAAGATGCGAAAATCAATACATCTACTTATACATTAATCAATAAATTAGCTTAAATTAAAATAGAATTGTGCCCGTGTTTTTTGCGTGGGATGTATCCTAGTGTACCTTATAAAACACAAGTACTATATTAAAAGTGTATCAAATAATAAGAATAGTGCTACGAAACCAACATTAGGGAGCTATTAGGGAGTCAATAATTAAGTTATCATTTAAAATTTATATGAGTTATCATCCGTAACTCATATATTCAACATTAAGTTATCATTTAAAATTTATATGAACTATCATTCGTAAATATGTTAATTTCCTATTGATCATAATATATTGGTTCCTAGTTTTTTCATAAAAAATATATTATGTGATAATATATAGATGATGAGAATAATTTGTCTTCCAATTTATAGAGAAAACTAGAAGAGTAACCATGAAATTAACTAAAGAAGAAAGGGGTTAAGATAGTTACGTGAAATATGTCTTAGCACAATAACCAATTACTGTGGAGAGAACAGCTCCAATTACTCGCCAATCAGTTGTCGTCATTTCAAGTGAACTAAATACAGTTGCCTAATTAAAATGAATATATATCTCACATTATATAATTTATCAAAAATAATCTAACAAATTAAAAACAATGTCATCAAACCACTATTTTAAAAAATTAAAATAGATAAAACAACTAACACACATTTTTTTTTACCAAAAATATATTGGGAGAGAAGCTGAAACATGAAATTAAACATCTACTAAGAAAAAAAAATATATGTCATTTGAGTTATATCTCATTGGCAACGACAACACACATTTATAGTTACATTTTTAGTCATAAAAATACTTCTTATAAAAAAGCTTAAACCAACGTTATGAAAATCGAAGGGTTATTGAACGAATAAATCAAGATTTAACCAAAATTGAACTGAATATAATATGATAATATATTTATGTATTAAATATACATTTTTAATTATTTTTTATTTTAATAATAATAAAATAGTATAAAGCTTATTAGAAATGATGAACTAACCAGTCCAACAACAGCAGACATAAGAAACTTGACCCAATCCATTGGTGTCAAACCTGGATTCTTTTTTTCTGGCTATCAAATACAAAAGTTTTTAGGAAACGATACAATAATAATGGAAATGATTTAATTTCTGAAAGCATCATATATAAGAAGGTAAGAACTCACAAGAACTAATTCCATATCAGCCATTGGAATGCTTCTAAAATGCTTTACAAATATTCCTCGTTCTCTATGCGACTTTGAACTCGCTTGCCTTATTAATAAACAATTATTTCTAGTTACACTTCAATATACTTATTACTAATTACTAAAATTAATAATTTATCAATTCTACAAATTAAATTGTGGTTATTTAACGTGGGTTAATTAATGCTTTGTTGCCAACTATTTTTTTTTTCCTTCCAACAGCTGCGTCTCAAATGGCAAAGAATTAATTTGTCATAAATTTAAAATTCATTATTTAAATGTTTATGGTTGACAATTGGATTATTATATATACATAATATGAAATTTGAATTTTTGACTTTTTTAAATAGGGAAATGAATTAATTATGTATGTTCTTTTGAATGACTAGTTATGATGTCAATGAAAAATAAAATTATTTTTTATAATGTGACGTTATATAATTAAATGCACATGTAAAAATTTTTTACATTATATCAAGATAATTTTTTTTATTTAATGATAGGATAGTTTCTCTTTAAATATTAGCACAATTGATACTTAGAGATATATGGTAGCTAGTAATTAACTAATACCTGTAGACAACAATTATTCTTTCGAATGTAGGTTCTTGGATTTTGGTCTTGTTTACCAAATTGCGAAAACTGTAAATTGCAAATGTTATGCATTAAGAAGAAGAACAAAAATAAGAGTAACATTAAAAAAATATAAAAATAAAAAACAAAGCAAACACAGAAAATTAAATAGAGGGATAGGTAGTAGCAAGACTTACCTTAATGGCATATTTTCAAGACGTATTCTTTCATATACATCTTCTTGATAATCTTCTGAATCCGAGTCGTCATTATCCTTTTCAACTTTCTTACGATGTTTTTTACACTTTCTCAATAAAATCTTATCCAACCTGCATGCGCCATATATAAAATACTTAGCCCTATATATATATGAAAACTTAAAATTATATAGAAAACTTTAACTAAATTTAATCAAAATTAATCATTAAAATCAGCTATTAATATAAAATATATATTAAAAATAAATTAAATAATATATATATTTATACATAAATACACTACAAATCAGGTTAAAATAGTTTTAAAAATTACATTATTTTACGTTATTTAATTATTACTAAAATTATTAGATAATATTAGATGTATAATAAATGTAAATAAAATAGATATAAAAAAATATAAATAAAATAAATTTGAATTATTATCCCTCTACTATTACTGTAAATTTAACATAATAAAAACTTTGATAAAATATGCATATTTGATATAATTGAATGAAATTAAATGATAAATTAACGGTTCATTTTTCCATATAAATGTAAAAGTATACAATGATATAAAAATATAATGGTAGTGGTTAATTTTTAATGAGAAGATTAAACTAATGTCAAATATACATATCTATATATCTATACCACTTCACATATCAATAATTTTAATTGCACATCAAAATCCGTCACTAAAATCAGTCATCAGTGTATAATACTCATTAAAATATTAAATACACACTAAAAATAAATTAAACTACATACATATTTTATATTCCAATACATATTATACATTAATAACTAATTTTAGTGACCAATTTTAATATACATCTACTATAACTCTTCGCATATTTACCTCATAATTTACCTAAACTAATAGTAATCAAAGTGATGGTGTATGTGGGATAATTGCTTGCCTGGTTATTCTCAATAAATAGGCCCAAAATCTAGCAATAAGCATATCCACTTTCTCCATTACGAAGAAATCAACCGTGTGATCGATTCCAATTCCACGTCGAAAGATAATATACTAAAATAGTACTAAGTGTTAGTTGTTATAATTCATATATCACACAAATTCATTAGAAAAAAATAAATATGCATAAATAGTTTTTTTTTTAATTAACATATATTAAAATCATACCTTATCAGAAAAATCTGGAAGGTTGTCACCAGGACGTCTTTCGAAATATTTCTTCAAAAGTGTCTTATCAAGCTATACTCAACGAATATATAGAAAATCACAAATAAATTATTATCGTTGCTAGCTACTTAATTAATAATATTATTACGACTTAGAAAAGAAAAATTATAAGAATAGTTGCAAACCTTAGATTCATCAACTGTAATGGGAAGATTTAAAAGATATTGGCCTGAAAGAGCTACCTCAATCTCTTCTTCAGTCGCAATCTTGAAATTGCTCTTTTCCATCACCTGTATTATATTATGAAAAATGTTCTTTAGCGAGGCATTGTTTAGTACTCATAATCTTTTTTATTTTAATTTTTATTTTCATTTATAAATTATTATTAAATTAAATATATAAAATTAAATGTTATAAATATATAATTATAAATGTTATTTACGTGAAATTATTAAAAATCTATAAATAAATTAAATAATTAAATATGTATGTAATACACGTATATATCATAGAACAATAATGTTTGGTAATCAATAAAAATTCAATTAATATCAGTCAATAATGGATGTTCTATTTCTTTATGTTTCGGATGTTCTATTTCTAAAAAAATATAAAATTGACTTATGATTGTTTTAGGTTTTGGATGTATGTTCTATGGCTTCCATTGTGGATGTTCTATAAACAGTGATTACGATGTTCTATTTTTTATTGGTTTATTTATTGGTTAAAAAATTATTGGTTACCTATACTTTTCCATCAAAAAGAACGAACAACAATAAGATGCATGCATGAATAATAATAGAATAAAAAATACCTGAAAGAGGAATGTCAAGAAATTTTGTTCAAGTTCATCAATTTCATCAGCAGATAATTTTTGTTGCTCTAATTTGGATGCCCCATATACAGGATCAAAAAGAGCATACAGTTGCTGTATGTAAGTCCAAAAACAAAGTCAGCCCTAAAATAAATTTTTTATTTGTAATAATATCTGAAAAAGATCAAAAGAGAATGCATATACCATCATATCTTCAAACTGCAGAAAATACCATGCTCGAATTGTATACTCTATTCTCCTACACAGCTTCAGAAATTCAGCTCGGTCTGAACTATGTTCTGCACATTCTCACCAAATTAAAGGATGACACTCCTAACCACTTCTTAATATATATGTTCTAAATTCTAATTAAAAAATATGATTTTTATATATTAAAATTCAGCTATTTATATATATATTATTTAAATTATTTTTACTAATGAATGATTTGGTATCTGAAATTTTTGATATGCGAATAGTATAACCCTCTAATTAATTATTAAAGAAATGGAATGCTATTTTTAAGAAATATAATTTCATGTGTATTTTGATTTTAAATAAGAGCAAAAAAATTATGAAGAGGGGTAAATACCCAAAGTGATTTTCACCTAAATAAATCTCCAACTGGTTAAGTTAGGTTTGTTTGGATAGTTTAAGTTTATTATATGTGTAGCTAGTGTGTTAGCAATTGAAATTAGCACTTAATAGTTAACACTATTTGGAATGTTTTAGGAACTGATCAATAATCTGATAAATACAACTATGCTGAAAGTTACGTTATAGTAAAATTTTAAATTAGCCACCAAAAAAAAAAATTAGTAGACTCCAATAATTATTTTTATCAGATAAATAATTATTAGTCTCAAGAAATTAAAAAAAGTTAATAAATTAGTGTTTAATGAAATAAATAGAAAATTTAATTTTTATATTTAAAATTTCAAACACTCTAATTTTTCAATCCTACCACCTCCAATTAATTTTGTTTTTTAGTGTTAAAAGACTAATTTTTCTCAGATTCTAAAAAATTATGAACCACTTTCTCCATTGTTAAAGAATAAAGATCATCAATTTGAGACGTGACTGAAATTCTTTTTATCCAAAATTATTGTTATTAACTAGAATGGAGAAGCATGATGAGAGAAATTAAATAATGAAATAAAAAATGAAAAACTTACTAATAAGATTGGCCAATGTCAATATAAGTCTAGGTTTAAGAATAGGAATCACAGATTCACGCTCTAATCTTATCACTTCCCTATTGTTCCTTTGCTGATGACCCATCTATGATCTGCAAAGCTAGAAAGAAAGAAAGAAAGAAAATGTTTGTCTTTAATTTGATGCATAGATTTCTACGGAAGAGGAATTCCCATACATGGTCATTATTTATTCTTTACAAGACATGTTCCGGAAGAAAATTTCTACTAACTATATCTATACCGCATAAATTACACTTTGAACAATTCATTTTTTTTTTTGTTAAAAAAATATATATTCTTCTTTTCTCAATATTGTTTTATTTATAAATTAAAGAAGAGTAAGAGTGAAAAATTTAAACATTAATTTGAAAGTGTGGTTTAATTTACATAAACAACCCTTGACCCTGATCCAAATTAAAGAGCTTATTTCGGCACATTTTTTGGTCACCCAATCACACAATATCATCCAAAACTAATTTTCAAACTCTATTGATGCAAAAAAGATAGAATAATTTTTTCTTTTTTTCAAAGAAAAAAATCACAAAAGAGCAAGAAAGAAAGAAAGATGATTTATGCAATAAAGGTGGCGATTGCAGATGCACTGGTGACATTTATGTGGGTATTCATATCAGCGACGTTTGGGTTGATTACAAATTATATAACAAAAATGGTTGATCTACAGCACCTGTCACATGGTGGTGTGGATTACAGTTCAATAATGGCAACGACATTAGTGTTCTTCATATTTTTCTGTATATTCAATACAGTTTGCAATGCCTTTGGAGGTGCGAGTTTCAATCCAACAGGTAATGCTTCCTTCTATGCAGCTGGTTCTGGCTCAGATTCCCTTTTCTCAATGGCTCTTCGTTTTCCAGCTCAGGTTTGTAGTAATTTCTTTTCTATTTTCATCTTAGTTTTTTACTTTTTGTAGGTAATTTAAAATATATCTCTATATATGATGCAAGTTACTTTTAGAGTAAAAAACTTTTTTTCTCTAGTTCTTATTGTTTTATTCGAAAATTCTTGATCGATCCTTAACACTGCAAATAAGTTGCTTAAGTTCACTTGTTAGATCTGCTGTAATAGTTATATAAATTTAGTTGAATAAAATAAGTGTACACCAAAAATTATAGTTAGATTTATAATTCAATTAATTTACTAAAATGATTGGGAATGGATTAGAAATTCTTAAATAGTAGAATGCCACTTAATAAATGAACACGAATATAAAGTGCATTTATTAGTTAAAATGTGTATAAATTTGTAGGTAACATACTTTTAAATTGAGAGATAAATTTGTTGGAATGAAGTTAAATATGTTAATAACTTAAAGATGTTAACTTTTTTATATTAAGAATGTTAGGTAATCAATAAAAATTCATCTAACATTAGTCGATAATTTAAATTGGATGTTCTAGTTTTTTAGATTTCATATATTCTATTTCTTTAAATTTGAGATGTTCTATTTCAATTGTTGGTTGTTTTAGATTTCGAATGTTCAATTTCTAAAAAAAATTATAGATATTTCACTGGTTTCATTATGTACATTCTATAAATAGTAGTTACGAATATTATATTTTTGTTGGCTGATTTGTTAGTTAAAAAAATGTTAGTTACCTGTACTTTTCCTTATACATCTAGGAACTGATTTCTCTCCTAGTTTAAAAGGTTATAACTAATGGCTATTAAGCAAAAGTTACAGCCAATTTGAAGTTTTACTGCTTTGAATCCGCTAATTCTTTGTTTCTCTACGTTAATTATGCATGATATATACATACATATGTGAATGTAGGCATTGGGTGCAGTTGGTGGTGCAGTGGCAATCATGGAAGTAATGCCAATGAAATACAAGCACATGATAGGTGGGCCCACTTTGAAAGTAGACATGAAAACAGGAGCTGTTGTTGAAGGGGTATTGACATTTGTGATAAGCTTCATAGTTCTCTTCATCTCACTCAGAGGCCCTCGAAGTTCATTCATCAAGACTTGGTTAATCGCCATTGCAGTTGTGACTTTAGTCAATATCGGTTCAGTTTACACCGGCCCCGCCATGAATCCTGCCATTGCCTTTGGTTGGGCATACTTAGAGAATTCACACAATACATGGGACCAATTTTATGTTTATTGGATTTGTCCCTTCATTGGTTCAATCTTGGCTGCTTGGTTATTCCGTATTGTGTTCCCACCCAAAGTAATAGTAAAACAAAAGAAAGCTTAACAATCCTAGAAGATTTTATTCTTATGTAGCTTCTACGTCCCATGCTAGTGTAATTTTAGGACCCCAGTTTATTTATTTATTTTTTTAAAATGTTATGTGTATATCTTGCTTAATTAGTTGTTCCTCATTTATTGAGAATATCTTTAATTTTTTTAATAAATAAACTTAAGTTTATAAATTAATTCAAATGAGTCTGTTAGGGTAGTAATCGAATTAGTTAGGTGTTCAGTTAACTCACTGGTGCAGTTGTGATTAACTGTAGTTTAACAAACTGTATGTAAACTAGCAGTTCTTTTGAGTCTTTGTAACATTCACAATTGAGATTAACTATTCTATTAGTTTCATGTTCTGAATCTAGAAACTCACCCTGTGTAGAAGCTGGAGATCAGAGATGAAAGAATGAAACCTAGCAGAGCTAACAGCTTCAGAGAGAAAGAAAAGAGAAAGAAGAAGAAAGTAAAGTTTGTGAATAGTGAGAAAATGAATGTTACTCTTTACTGTTTGTTACATAAAAGACTTATATACAACTAGTTTTGACTTAATCATCTTAGCTAAAATATCTAATGTATATAGCTAAATATCTCATCTTATCTTCTATATCCTTAACACCCCCCCCCCCCCCTCAAGCTTAGGGAGGGGTTAAAAAACCAATCCTAAGCTTGGATTTAAACCTTTCAAACAGTGTAGCTCCCAAAGGTTTTGTCATAATATCTGCTATCTGTTCTAGTGCTGGAATGTGAACAACAAACAGCTCTTTCTTGGTCACCAAGTCTCGAAGAAAGAACAAATCTGTCTCCAAATGCTTGCTCCTCCCATGCAAGATAGGATTTGCAGCAAGATAGCAAGTGCTTCTGTTATCACAGAATATTGTAGGTGGGATTGGTTGAGGTATTTGCAATTCCTTAAGTAGCAATTGTATTGACATGATCTCTGTTTCTGCTGTTGCAAGAGCTCTAAATTCTGCTTCTGTACTTGATCTGCTGACTTTAGTTTGTTTTGCACATTTCCATGAGACTAGATTCCTTCCAAGGAAGATGCAATATTCGCTGACACTCCTTCGGTCATCAAGATCAGCTGCCCAATCTGCATCAGAAAAGGCCAATAATCTGTAATCAGTACATTTACTAAACAATAGACCTTGATTTACCGTTCCTTGAAGATATCTAAGTATCCTTTTTACTGCTTTCCATTGTTCCACTGTGGGATTCTGCATAAACTGAGAGCAACGATTAACAGCATATGCTATATCCGGACGAGTTATAGTAAGATATTGAAGTGCTCCTACTATGGATAACAACCACATCCAAAGATTTTGAGAAAGTTATAATCAGGTTTCTTATGAAACAATTTTTCAAAAGGTGTTAACATCTGTAAGAGAGGAGTAGGCATACGATTAATTAAATATACAGCAGTTTGAAAAGCTGAATCCCAGAATTTTAAAGGCATGGATGCAGTAGCTAAGAGAGAGAGACCCGTTTCTGTTATGTGACGATGTTTCCTCTCTATGCTACCCTGTTGTTGATGTGTGTAAGGACAAGAAAATCTATGAAAAATTCCATTTGATTTTAAATAACCAGAAAATGCATGAGATGTAAATTCTTTAGCATTGTCACTTTGTATTGCTTTGATTTTAAACCCAGTTTGATGTTCCCAAAAGGTTTTGTAACTCTGAAAAGCTATTAATGCTTGAGACTTTTGAGTTAAAAGAAATAAACAAACATATCTAAAGAAAGCATCAAGAAAGCTAATATAACATCTATACCCCCATGAGAAGTAACAGGGGCTGGTCCCCAAATATTAACATAAATGAGTTCCAAAGGAAATTTATAAACTGAATTTGTTGATGGAAAAGGTAATTAATGCATTTTCGCAACAGTACAAAATTCACAAATCTTGTAGTCTAAAGAGTTTACTGGAATGTTAATGTTACAAGAATTAAGAACAACATTAACACTTTTCACATTGCAATGGCCAAGTCTCTTGTGCCATAATTCAAATGAGTTTTGAAATTGTTTCTTAGTCAAATAACTTTTAGGATAACTGTTTGATGCAAAATCTTTGGAAAGTAAAGAAGCACAAGTCTTGGTAGATTCACTTAAAGGAGAAGTAGTCATTTTATTAGCACTAGCCTTATTGGCAACAGTATCACTAGTAATAGGTATAGATGCAGTACTTAATTTCTTTACACAAGTAGAATCAGGATGAAAGGAATGATATGTTTTCAACTGGGAAGTAACAGGAGTGCAAGAAGATACAGAGTTACACTTAGAACTGGAATTGGAGATTGTAGATTTCTTTGGGATGACCAGATTATCAAAGTGGTAGATTCCACCTTTAGCCTTGCCCATAAGAAGGTGTTCCTTGGTAACCTGGTCACGAATCACACAGTGAGTTGGCCAAAATTCAAAAAAGACTTTATTATCCAAAGAAAATTGTGAAACACTTAAAAGATTCTAAGAAATATTAGGTACATGTAAGATAAGCCTGAGTTTAGAATAGACACTCCCTTTCCATTACCAACATAGAGTTGATCAGGAGTTTGGCTAGAAAGTTAGAATGTTCTGCCGTGACGTGATGAGATGCCCCCGAGTTTGCATACCAAGTAGAGTCTGAATTGGTAGTTGGAGCTGTCAAATAAGCCCTTGCTTGGTGAAATGAGGATGGTGGCGGAGGAGGATAAGTGTTTGCATATGGAATTGAGGTTGAATTCAGCTGTGGAGTGCCCTGAAAATTGGGATCAAACTGATAGTAGCAGGTTTGAACCGTATGACCCAGACGTCCACACAACTGACATTGTAGTCTGGGAATATTGAATCTGCCACCTCTTCCATTGCATCCATTGCCACGCCCAAAAGATTGATCAGAATTAGGGTTAGCAACCGAAGGGGCTTGTGCCATATTTGCCATTGGAGTTGCCTTGTCTTTCTTGTTAATGCGATTTTCATATGCTTTGAAGCTCTCTGCTTCATGGATCGTAAAAGTGGTCATGCGAGACATGACGGAAGTGACATATCCATCATACTCATCAGGCAGACCATCAAGAATGGCCTGAATGTGGTCATCTTCAGTAAACGGATGACCAATCGATTGTAAGGAGTCAACTAATTTCTTGATAGATTGAAGGTATTCCTCAATGGTACCTGTTTTCTTTGTGGTTCTGAGTTGCGTCTTCAAGCTCTGAATCCTAGTTTTGGATGAGGCTGTGAATATGTGGAGAATTGTGCTCCAGCTTTCAGCAAAGGTAGCGCAATGGACGACCTTGTTTCTGTAAGTGATATTCATGGAAGCATCCAACCATGTCATCAATGCTAAATCTCGAAGAGCCCATTCAACGTATTTCTCCGATTCTTATAAAATCTTGGGAGATGCAGAAACAGATTTCTTAGATGGAATAGCAGCATCTTCAGCAGAACCCTTACCATCCCCTTTCGATTCTTTCTGTTCTGGCGACTCAATTTCTTCAAATTGAATGGGATTTTTTGTTGAATCCAAGTGGCTCTCTAACTTTAAGGTGCGAATTGTGAGGAGGATTGATTTCTGCCAAGTCGAAAAATTATCTTCATCAAGCTTCTCACTCAGCGGCACCAGTTCTTTCTTGAGTTTTGGTTGTAAAGACACGAGTGCCATGATGAATAAAAAACGTGAGGCTCTTGATACCATGTAGAAGCTGGAGATTAGAGATGAAAGAATGAAACTTAGTAGAGCTAACAGATTCAGAGAGAAAGAAAAGAAAAAGAAGAAGAAAGTAAAGTTTGTGAATAGTGAGAAAATGAATGTTACTCTTTACTGTTTGTTACAGAAAAGACTTATATACAACTAGTTTTGACTTAACCATCTTAGCTAAAATATCTAATGTATATAGCTAAATATCTCATCTTATCTTCTAGGAAATGTTTCAAGTGTACCCGGAATATCAATGTTCCTATAATTTTGATCTTAATTGATTTTAATTATAAAATATATACATGATGAAGATCAACGGTTAGAAACATAAGAACATCGGTGTTCCGGGTATACTTGAAACGCTTCCTATCTTCTATATCCCTAACTTTAATGTATGAGAAACATCCAAAAAATTCAACCCGCTACTAACGTGTTGGATTGAAGCTAGTGTGTTAAATTCAACCTACTAGTAGTATGTTGGTTTTTCCATCTTTTCCATCTGACACATCCATACTTTAGCAACTACTCATTCTTATTCTATTTTCCAATAAAATACTATTTTTCAATCCATAACAAAATTCCTTAGCCTTCAATTCTGCTATCACATTGCAGATTCAACTATAACAAAATATGAAAAAGTGATTAATTAGATAGCATGAGTTAAAATTCAATTTGGTTCAAAAAATTTGAATTATAACTTAAAATGGTTCTAAATTATAATTGCTCAATTTAAACTTTTAAAATTTAGAATCGTAATTCAAAATAATTCCTAAAATTTATAATTATTCGATTTAGATATCGAAATTCTGAATATGTAAATTATATTGACCTTTAATCTCATTTTCTGTTTACTCATATTCACTAAAAATTCAAAATAAGAAACATCACAGTTCCTTTTAGATATTATTTTC
Organism: Stylosanthes scabra; assembly: GCA_036250425.1. Lineage (NCBI taxonomy): Eukaryota > Viridiplantae > Streptophyta > Magnoliopsida > Fabales > Fabaceae > Stylosanthes > Stylosanthes scabra. The sequence goes on along the minus strand of JASCZI010120936.1, from coordinate 66,449 downwards.
TTGTACTCAAGTCATGATTTATTATTATTGGGTCACTTAATAGTCCACATCAGCGTATTGTTAATAAAAATGGAGTCGATGGCGAGTTACAATTTCAAATTTTAGGGTTCACATTGACTAACTCTAATTTTTAAGAATTATTTTGAATTAAGATTCAAATTTCGGAGGTCAAATTAAATTTCACCTCCACCTCCAGAAAGCATGTATAGGATTTATGAACGAGTAATGTTGTGTGTACAAAAAAGCAATCACTGAATTAATTATAGAATTAATTCTCAATTTTGTTTCTGAAGTTTCACTCTTTTGTTGAAATGGTCTATAAAGTTTATTTTAATTTTCTTTAGTTCCGAAGTTTAAAAATGTATATTTTTTAAGTCTCTGAGATACCTTTTGTCACTCATATATTAATGTCATGATGATATAGATAGATGACCTTCACAGTAGATACAAAAAATGATATCTTTTTATGATTGATGATAAAATTAAGTTAAAACAACATTATTTAAAGAAGTATTTGGTGAGAAATTTTTGCTTTACTACTAACCCAAAATATCCTTCGTTTCAATATAATTTGAACATTATTAATGAAATAACATTGATTTGAGTATTTATCATGGCAACCGTCCATCTATATTAGTATGACGTTAATAAATGAGTGATGAAAATTTTTTTAGAAACTATTTTAGTAAAAAAGTGAAACTTCAAAAACTAAATTTAGAATTACCAACGGAAGCTAGCACAGATGGATGAGGGTCTGTGCTCCTTAACCATTTCTCCCGGATTCGATTCTCCCAGAAGAATGGGAATGAAAAGAGTTTGCTTGGGAGGATCGCCCACTTTGCCTCTGAATGGATATCCTGATGCAAAAAAAAAAAAATTAAATTTAGAATTGATTCATTAATTATAATACATATTAAAATATAAAATTATATATAAAAAATAATTTAAATAATACATAAATCTATATATAAATATTTAATAATTGATTTATGTGCTGATTAGATTTTTGTTTATGAATAGTATAACGACAATATATAATTAGGTTAATTCTATGTTTCGAGAAAAAAAAAAGTGACCTCAAAATTAAAAGTTAGTTAAAATTTTTTGTGTATATTTATATATAGTAATTTATATATTTTCTAACTAAATAATTAACTATTCGAATAGTTAATTAAAAGTTAAATAGTTAACTAAAAATTATTTTAAATATTAAAGATAAAATTAAATAAAATTAAATCATACATTCATACGAATATTCATACATTTTTTTTAAGAAAACTTTTGAGTATAACCAATTGAAAAAAAAAAAAAGAGTAAGTGACACGGTAACACTGCTCAGTGCTCAGTAGGAAGTGCCAGCTAGGCTAGAACCACCATCCACATCCTCTTCATCATCCTCATCTGAAGTTGCGAATCTCAGGAAAGAAAAAAAAAATCTTGTTGCCAGAACGACGTCGTTTAACCGTTTCTCCCTTCATCTCTTCCATTCCCGCTACGCCAACAGACCTGGGGTCACAGCATTTGAATTCTCCCTCCTCCGCCTCCTCCGCCGCCGTTTCCCGCAACGGCAAGATCCGCCACAGGTCGCCATCCTCCACTGAGCTCCTCGACGGCCATACTGCCACCTCGCCGTCGTCCTCCTCCGTGGAGCTGCCAGAACTCGGATTCGGAAGAATGCTGAAGCGGTTGCCGCACGAATCGTCCTCCGACAAGATTTACCAGCTCCGCGGGGCGCTGATGATGGTGGCGGTTCCTTTGGTACTCGTCACGATCATGCTTTACGTCATGCCTTCCATTTCCTCCAACGAGTCCATCGAAGACTACACCCTCACGCACCGCAAGATTTCGCCCGATAACAGAGCCTCTAGCTCTTACGCCGTCGTCTTCGATGCTGGCAGCTCCGGCAGCCGCGTTCACGTTTTCCACTTCGACCGCAATCTCGACCTTGTTCACATTGGCAAAGATCTCGAGCTATTCGTTCAGGTTGGTGATATTGTTGCGATTTGCATTTTGCTTCACTAGTTCATAGTAAAATTTGTGTGGTATAAGCTATAAGATATGAAACTTACAATTTATTGTTATTTAGACTATAGAGTCACTTGATGAGACTCTGTTCTATGAGACAGAGAAGGTGATGAAATTGTAGAGTTGCAAGCAGAGTTTGAGAAAATTGAAATGGACTCTGAATTGAATGATGGATCTCAAATGATTCAGTGTGGACTAGACTGCATATATACAAGCCTGGTTCTAACTAACTAACTAGCATTGGATAGCTAACTTACAAATCTGTTAAGTTTTCACATTAGGCAGCTGTACAAACTACCAACTAAGCTTCGGCATCAACTAACTGGAAACTTGGTGTGGGAGCAGACTGCAGTGCCAACTAACATCGCTCGAGGGGGAAGGCAATTTAGTTGGCCCGAACAGTGAATCTTATACTGAAGATTGAGAAAGCATTCTTGATCAAAGATATTTATTTATTTATTTTGGTGATAAAATGAGAGATATTATTAGCAATGAAGGGGTTTATTATATTTTGTCATGGAAGCTTTGGGGTGATAGAGAAAGTTGCTATGAAGTAATTAAAGCTCTTTGTTCATTGATGCTTGATGAGATGGTAAGAAATCTAAGGAAATGAAATTGCCACGAAGAAATCAATCAAATGATTCGAAGCTATAGAGATAGCAGTTAAACTCAGATTTCCAAAATCAGGGGTCTTCTCAGGTTTATGCTTACTTTTAAGCCTAATGGTCATTTGTCAAAGATAAAGTCACATGTGCTGCCCCTTTTTCAGCTTTGATATCAGGAAATGCAACCAAACATGCACTGTCACACAGATAAAATCTAGTGAAGGATAAATCTATGACGTACAAGAAATTACGTCACTGCAGTGGCTAACATGGATGGCAGGTGCTCTACAAGGAAACTATAATTTTCATCTCAAGTGATTGTGAATTCAAAAATTAGATCCACACATAATACATATCAGTGGGAATTTCTTATACCAAATGAATTAAAATTTAAATTGTGTATAGTATTTCTATTTTAAGTGTTTAAATTCAATCCACTTACTCTTTTTTGTTTTTCCCATCTAATGCCTATTATGTTTCTTTTTATGCTTTTCTGATTTCATTATTTTCTGATGCTGTAGATCAAACCAGGTTTGAGTGCATATGCACAGAATCCACGACAGGCAGCAGAGTCT
>JASCZI010120936.1:42797-63234 GCA_036250425.1 Stylosanthes scabra | reverse complement strand
CAAAGCTGAAAGTGTTGTTCCTCGGGAGTTTCGCCCCAACACACCTGTTAGAGTAGGGGTATGTATGTATATGTGACATGTATATGATCTTTCTCCTCTTTTCTTTTTTTTTTTACATGCTAGCTGTTGAATGGAGATTGAATATGTATCCTGATGTAGGCAACTGCCGGATTGAGAGCTTTGGAAGGGGATACTTCTGATAGGATCTTGGAAGCGGTAGATATTTCTTTTTGTCAACTTGGATTCCACCCCTTCAGCCTTCTGTTTTTTGGTTGACTGTTGTTTCTAACTGTTGGTAATTTAAGGTCAGGGATTTGCTTAAGCAAAGGAGCACTTTGAAATCTGGGCCTAATGCTGTTACTGTGTTGGATGGAACCCAAGAAGGTGCTTTTCAATGGGTATGGTTTGTTAACTTACTTACATGTGATTAGTTTTAACTTCTCAGTGCATGTAGGCTAGGGGAAAATTGACCATCTTTTAGTGAGATTGAATGGATGGTTAAAAGTCTGTTATAGCATTTGGTGTATGGTGACTCTGGGGTTTGTGATAATGTACAAACTGCAAATAAATGTGTGTCAAGTGTGTAAATAAATGTAAAGTTGGAGTTGTGGAGACAAGCTTTAGAGGAACTTGGTTTTTAATAACAAGTAACATGGACTTATGATTGTAATTTGACAACAGGCATACCAAATCTAGTTAGAGGTGAAAATTGGAAACCATATCATTACATCACAAATCAGATAGGTTAATTATCTCAGATTTGCAATACTTAATGACAGGGAAATAAGGGGAGCTTGGAACTGTAGCTTAAAGTAGAAAGGATGAATGGAGGAGTGTTTTGAATTATATTTGTGGTAGTAAATCTGCACCTAATTAAAGTAAAGTTTAAGCTGCTCCTTGGAGATAAAAAGATACCTATAGTGTTTCATACAACTGAGTGCTAAACAATAAATACACTAGAAGAATAAGTTGAAAATTAGATATTTGAATGTTGCATTGATGACTGACACACCAGACAAAATAGGATAAGAAATGAGTTCATTTGGGGAAGTTGTGTAGTCTCAAATGAGAAGATATATAAAGGCACAGTTGTTTGGGACAGGATTAATTATTTGGCAATTATTCGGTCCTTGTAAGAGGAGTTCACTTTCGTTGTTACATACATACATTTACATGTGTAACCCTGTAGATCTTAGCTAACTTTTTTTTTTTTTATAATGTGGCTGAGTGGATGACTTATACACTTTTATGGTTTGTTTTCTCTTCTAATATAATTTGATCTATCTATCCAAAAAGTAAAGGGTAAACAATGCTTATTACTGAATTAATATTACCTGACATGCAGCTACGTGCACCTCTTGCAGATTTTTTTTTTTTTTTTTTTTTTTTAAAAAAGCGGGGGAAATTGAGGTCTTCTGCGCTTCCTCTTGAAGGAAAAATGCAGTATTTTGGTTTTCTTATCTTGCCTTTTAATTTATTTAGGTGACTATTAATTATTTGCTGGGAAACTTGGGAAAAGATTATTCAAAGACTACTGGGGTTGTTGATCTTGGAGGTGGGTCTGTTCAAATGGCATATGCTATCTCAGAGACAGATGCTGCCAAGGCTCCAAAAGTACTAGATGGAGAGGATCCATATGTCAAGGAGATGTTCTTAAGGGGAAGAAAATATTACCTCTATGTTCACAGGTTCAGAGAATCCTTATTTGTAGCCTTAGTCCTGATTTTCTTATATATGGGTATTCTGAAATAGTTTTTTCATCATCCATAACTAAATGTTGTTAACATCTTACTTTCAGTTACTTGCACTATGGTTTGCTAGCGGCTCGTGCAGAAATGTTAAAGGTTTCTGATGATTCTGGAAACCCGTGTGTCTTAGCTGGCTTCGATGGTAAGTTTTTGATATGCCAGGTTCTATTTTAGTCAACAGGGACAGACATCTCTGAATTTCTTGTGTATTTTTCAGCATATGTTATCCAATGACAACTAGATCTATTTTGTCCGGCTTAGGGTCTTACAATTATGGAGGAAAGTCATTCAAGTCCTCATCCTCCCCATCTGGCTCAAGCTTGAATGAATGCAAAACCATGGCTCTTAAAGCTCTCAAATTTAACGAGTCAAGATGCACACATATGAAGTGCACATTCGGAGGGATTTGGAATGGTGGTGGTGGGGATGGGCAGAAAAACCTCTTTGTTGCTTCATTTTTCTTTGACCGGGCTGCTGAGGTATTTTGTTATCGATATTTGTTTATTCATATAATTTTAAAATGTTGCACGCTAATCAATTTATCACCTCCATAGGCGGGTTTCGCTGATCCAAACTTGCCCACTGTCAAAGTTCGTCCTATGGACTTCGAGGATGCAGCTAAGCGAGCTTGTCAAACAACACTCGAGGAAGCAAAATCTGCTTATCAACGTGTTGAAGAGGGGAACCTACCATATTTATGCATGGATCTTGCATACCAGTATACATTACTTGTACTTGGATTTGGTAGGTTTTGCTGAGATGATTCAAATTGGAACATTTGTGCAGAATTAACTGTATGCTTTATGCAAAATGTTTGGTAATGTTATCTTCTTGTTGCCCTGATTTCTTCCGTTTATTTGTAGGTCTCGATCCACGGCAAGAGATTACATTGGTGAAAAAGGTTCAGTACCGTGATGCACTTGTTGAAGCAGCATGGCCCCTCGGCAGCGCCATAGAAGCTGTGTCATCTGCATAATGACACCGGTATGAAAATCAATTCCCATTAGAATTGTTCATAAAAATACAGCGGCAGCAGAGTACTAGCTTTCACAAGTCTTTCAGAGATGAAAATGAAATTAGAAACGGGTCTATGTTTCAGTAATAATTATAGAAGATAGATTCGTCAATTTCCATTTGTAATTATCGTGCAAAAATATCAGATCCCCATAGTTCAGAAAGACAGATTCTATTCATTTTTTTCATTCACATTTGTAATATGTGGAGACAAACCTACATAATGGTGATATTGATAACATCCCAATTTTGATTAATTCATGAAAGCAGTTATAAAAAAAAAAAAACAAGAAAAGCAAAAATACTAATAATAAATAAATAAATAAAATAAAATAACAGTGCAAAAAAGTTAGAAAAAAACAAGAAAAGCAGATAATGTTAGAAACATAGGGGGATGACATCAGAGTGTTGTAATCGGACGGTTGAGATTATTTTAGTTGGCGGAAATGATTGAATGATGGCGTGCAACGACAATAATGGAAGCAGAGAGTATATAGTCATAGATGCTCCCTCATATGAGTACTTGGTTACGAAGCAAACAAGCATTCACTCTCTTCATCACAAAAACGTCACCAAATTTTCTGGGTTTTTCTCATTCTCATGAATTATTGTGTGTTCTACTTCTATCTATATGGACAAAACCAACCCTTTCCCTTTTGCTTTGCTGTTCAGTTTCGTTTCGTTTCGTTGAGCAAAAGTCAAACATTTTTATGAGAGCAAGTTAAATAAATAAAACAAGCCCGATAGGCCATATCAAGGTCTAGAACCCTAAAAAGGGGTGGGTCCACACGTTTTCTTTATTTGTTTAATTAGTTTATATTATCTTATGTAAAGTGTTTTAACAAAGTTACCATTAGTGGTAAAGTAATGAAATGTTTAATGTTGAATAAAAATAAAAGAATGCTTTAGCGGAATGTGTTCCGTATGATGAGGTGATGGAGATGGATAGGGTTTGATTATTGTCTGAGAAGTTGAAGTTTAATGTTAATCAACCACCCATTACACACCAAGTCGCTAATTTAATTCTTGCACTTAATCTCGCTTTTCGATTTCAGCATGCTCTATCTCATTAAAATACAATTATCATATCAGAATATAAATAAATAAATAATAATAAGAATCTTAATAATTTTAAACAATCAATTAAAAATTCTCTCTCGCGTGCTCCTCGGCTTGCATGATGTGATTAGAAGAGGGAATGGAGAAGAAGAAAATGTGTTATACGTTGAAGAATAAAAAACGCAATTTCAATGTTATCTAAGTTTTATTTTTTAAATATTTTGCTGTAAAAGTATTATTGTCGTCGTTATTTAACTTATTTATGTATAAGCTTGGGACATTTTGTGATTTTGATTGAGCAATATTGTGATTTTTGCATGTTTGAGAGGGTGAAAATGAAATATTTTGGTTGAAATTATAGAGCAATAATTTACTCATGCCCTATAATTATATGAAAAAAATTATGATGTGCACATCAAAATTAATTATTAAAATCAGTTATCATATATATTTGTATATAAAATATAGGTAGTTTAATTTTTTTATATATATTTTTGTATTTTAATGTATATTATTTTATACTAATGATTGGTTTGATGATTAGTTATAAGTGAATATTCGTGTGCGGTCAACTTCATATGAAATTACTTATTAAAAAGTGTTAGATCATTTGACATGTTTGACTAAATTATAATCAAATTAAACGACTTAAAATGCTAACTTCTCACGTAAAGCTAACTATACGTGAGTTTTCACTTTAATTTTAATATACATTTAACATAGTTGATGTTTTTTATATAATAATCAAATTTATGATAATAGAATAACAATTATTTTTTTAGAATAACTAAATGTTTTATAACATAATAATTAATTTTTTATAAACATCGCCCACAATTAATTGTTATTATTTTTTTTATTTTTTATTTTAATTATAAATATAAATCTAATTTAAATATAATTATCTATGAAAATGTGAATATGCTGATTGGTGACTATATATATGTATATATATTTTTTTTTCCGTATGCATAAAATTTTTTTTTAATTTCATAGAAGTGAAGTGTTTCATACAGTTATTTTATAAAATAGATGTTAGAATATAAAATATATGTTATAATTAATTTAAATAAATATACATGGTGATTGATTTTTTCCGTGTAAATAACATTTTTCAAAATTCATATATGACCTATGTTAGATTTTATACCTTTATAGGCCTGTCAACCAAAATTAGAAACATGTAAATTTCGCCTTTTCAAGTTGAATTATTAAACACGGGCTTGAAAAAAAGTCCCTATGATTCTTTTCAAAAGGAGGCAATAATGCTTTTTAATCAGCTGTATTATTGTTTGGAGAATCTTATTCGAAAATTTGCACTATAAAAAAGTTATAGATAGTCGTATATAAAAAGAAAAATACTCTAATTAATAATAATTAGCTCACAAATTTGTAAGAACAATTAACATTTCATACTAAATATTTCAATTACTGTCAAATAAACCTAATTAAGTATGTTTTATGCACTATACATTTTATTTTTTCAAACGTCAATTTTTGTTAGTGATATAAGCTTAATTATACAACTCAGAGAATATTTTCAATGTGATTGGGTAGCAAATATGAACTTATTGTATGAAGGAAACGAAGCCATGCTAGCTATTTTAGCTGCCTACAAAAGTACAAATGAAAAAACAACTACCACCATCCACCTAAAGCTGCGCAATTAGAATATAGACAAAATCAAATTCAAGGATATGTTCAACTAAAGTAGAAGCTACTACTAAAATTAGTACAATATTTTTAAAAAAGAAAGTAATATACAATTAATAATTACTGTAATTAAGATGAGAATGATGTTTTTTTCAAGACAAGATGGTTTTTCCAATTTTTCTATATAATAAAATTATTTATGTATTACTAGCTGGTTTATTTAAACTTTTTGAAAAGATAATAGAAATTTTATATTATTAGACTAGAATTCAATCTTTATTATTTTTATTCTTTTAAATAAAATAGTATTTTAAAATACGATAAAAATAAACTTACGCGTAGTCATATTTTAAATATGAAAAACTATATATCTTACATAAGATCTTAGAAACGTATTAGATAACATAACATATATTTTTATTTAACAGTTTAAATTTAAAAAGTTACTTTATTACAGCCATAATAATGATTAGTCATCATCATATGCTAGTGTTTGCTTCTTCCAAATAAACCTTGAAGCAGAAAAACGTCTTCGGAAGAGGTTTAGGAATATGATGGAGAATGGGCAATGGAAACAAGGCTATGAAAATTGAAAATTTCTCCATGTTGTTAGGTTGATGATTTGTAGCTTAGTGTATAAATGTTACGTTATGTGACAAAAAACAAATTTTTTTATTTTTTATTTTTTTTTGGACATAACAAATATTTTAATTTAATTTAATAGAAGGGAAGGAAAAAAGTGGTAGGGACTTGGAAGCACGGGTCCACAAGAATACACCGTTCTTCTTATCACATATTCCTTTTCAAACGGGTGGAGAAATGATAGAGCCAACAAAGAAGAGGAGGACTAAAAAATCAAAATACCCTTATTTTCAAAGCTTATTACGAGAATGTTCTTATTTTGAAATTATTGAAGAAGATGCCTTCATTTTACGTAGCGACATGATGCCATTTTTTTTTTTTTTTTTCAGGTGTTGACTAGGAGACGCTACTGGAGAAGGCGCTATCCACGTAGAGGCGGGAACACCGCAGGCGCCTATACGGCAAGCACCTGCCATGTAGGAGGCGCCTTCTTCACTCGCGCCTTCACCATGGTGGCGCCAACGCAGTCCACGCCTTCACCATGGAGGCTCTTGCAGTGTTCCCGCCTCTACGTGGATGGCGCCTCCTCCAGTAGCGTCTCCTAGTCAGCACCTGAAAAAAAAAAAGTTGCCACTGTGTCGCCACGTAGGCAAAATAGGGCATTTTCATCAATAGTTTTCATAATAAGGACATTCTCGTAATAAATTTTGAAAATAAGGGTATTTTGGTATTTTAGCAAAGGAGGAAGAAACAATATAGGTGCAATTGGGGGAACATACCATGATACCAATACAAACAAAAGCATTTATTTTTTTTTTTTAAATTTACATGTAGACGATGAAATATAAATATAAATTTTCGTACTCTTTCTATTTTTTTTCTTCTGACCAAAAGTGCATGGTAGGACTGTAGAAATCATTTATTATTATTATTATTATTATTATTATTATTATTATTATTATTGTGTTATAAAATTAGTATAATTTATTATTTTTAGTTAACACTTAGTTATTAATATTTGAAAATATTAGCTAAAACTTAGAGGTATATTATGAGCAATAAGATCTCTTGAGAATACTATCACTATAAAGGCTAATTCATATGATAGGAGAGAGTTCAAGGTCTTATAAGATTTTTTTCAAGTATTGCATTTGACATGGGACTTTGTAATATTAGATTTTTTTTTGTGAGAAGACTATTTATATTAGATTAAAAATACTATATATGCTATTAACTAAAAATAATTAAAATTGATAATCCAATAGTTTTTCTCTGTTATTTCGACAGAGACCAAAAGCTATTATGATTAATTATTGCGAGTAAAAATAAAAATCTTCTGGACTCAATTACTACATTAATAGTAGATATTAATAAACGTTTACATTTTTTGTTATTTTTTTACATGTTTTGTTATTATTTGTAGTAATTAAAAGTAATTGAAACGATATTAAAAAAACCTTTTTCTTTATATCAACTTTTTATATCATAAGGAATAAAAAGATTAAGGGCGGAAGTATGATTGATTTGTGAATAACGAAGAGAGTAATATTGAAATAATAAAAAATTGCATTATATGTTTGTAATAAGCTTATGGAGGAAGTGGCTTGCAAAGCACGGATGTTAGAAGCGTAACGTATGAGAGGTGCGTGTAGTGTCCTCTTCTCTCTTCTCTCTTCTCTCTTCTCTTCTCTATTTAAGCATTCCATCTTCCCTTCATTTTACTTTCTTAATCTTTCTTCACTACACGCACACTTTAATAGTTCTATCAATTATTATTTGCTTATATCCATATCTATCAATGATGGACCAGCAGCAGCCTTTAGCTTTGGATTTGCCTCCGGGTTTCAGGTTCCACCCAACTGATGAGGAGATCATCTCTTATTACCTCATTCCCAAGGTTATCAACATCACCTTCACTGCAACCGCCATTGGAGAAGCTGATCTCAACAAGTGCGAGCCATGGGACTTGCCCAGTAAGTGTCAATACTCTATTCTTTATTTTTCATAAGAGAAAATATAGTTAACTAAGAAAAGTAAGCTATTTTAAATCTAAAAAAAATAATAAAATATTTAATTTAAACTATTAAAATTTTTTATTGATTATCTAATATTGTTGTATTCATTATTCTTTCTTTGTTAGTTGGTTATATGATGGATGAATGTATGTTTCAGAGAAAGCGAAGATGGGGGAGAAAGATTGGTACTTCTTCTGGCAAAGAGATAGGAAGTACCCAACAGGGACGAGAACCAACCGAGCCACGGAATCCGGTTACTGGAAGGCCACCGGAAAAGATAAAGAGATTTTCAAGGGGAAAGGTAATAAAAACCTTGTTGGCATGAAGAAAACTCTAGTCTTCTACAGAGGGAGAGCCCCTAATGGACAAAAAACCAACTGGGTTATGCATGAGTTCAGATTGGAAGGCCCTTTCGCTTCTTACAACCTCCCTAAACCTGCTAAGGTATTCTACACCAAATTTAATTGCAGATTTGAGCATGTTATAATTTTTTTTTTCTATTTTATTTTCTAAGGAACAAGGCTTGTGCCCATCTTTGTTGATTAATGAAAATTATTTTATTAAAAATATTTTATAAATTAATCTATATATATATATATGAAAATACAGTCAATAATTTAAGAATTAAGCTAAATATATTGTGAAAAAAATTGGTCATTAAATTAGTTTTAAATATAATATATACGTTGAGATGTAAAATATAAATTGAAAATGACTTAAGCGGTGTAAATATTTAATAGTTAATTTCGTAATTGAATTTTAATATGTAAATATTATTTTTGTTAATTTAATGAGCAATTATTTTGCAAGTAGCTAATAGGATTTTTTATTCTTTTATTATATATATTAGAGAAGGAGTTTAAAAGGTTTAGGTTATTTGAATAATGATTATTGATGATTTTCCTTTTATTATTGTAGGAGGAATGGGTTGTGTCGAGGGTTTTTCATAAGAGCACAGCAGAAAAATTGATCCCAAGTATTCCATCAGGAGTGTTTAGGATAATGAAGAACGTGAACTCAATTGGGGATGATGATCTTCTAGATTTTTCTTCTCTCCCACCTCTCATGGATCCTTCTAATAATTATGATGATGATCAACACACCAACAACAACAACTACATCAATAATTTGTTGGCTTCATCATCATCATCAGATTATAATTGTCTTCTTCATCAGCAAATCAAGAAGGACGATGATGATAATAATGTTCTTCTAATAAGAGCGAAGAAAGATAATAATAATAATGGTAGTAGAGGATTATTATTGTATGACCCTCCATCATCATCATCATCTGAAGTAGTTGCTCCTCTCTCTGACTTGGAATTATGCCTCTGGGATGATATATAACCTCTGCTACTTACTAAGATTAAATTATTATTATTATGACAAGACACAAACATTTCTGATTTTTATTGTAATTTAGCTAGGGTTTGACTGGTACATTTACATTTCCTATAACTTCTGATTTTTATTAGGAATATAGTTAATTAAACTTTGTTTCCAAGTTCATGGATGGATATGTCTATATATGTACTTTGTTTGTCACAAGAGTTAGGAATTTCCCATAGAATGAAGATAGCTAATTAATTAATGTGTCACTACTCTTGTATATGTACATTATTCTTTTGATATGAATGTAATTAAGTGTGTTTTTGTTTTATTCTTTTCTTTTTTTAATAATCTTTTTTTCTCATAGTCATCACTAATGTATGATTGTAAATCTCGTTGAATATATAGATATATAAAACAATTGTTGACAATATTATTCCAAATGATTTTAATATAAATTTATGAGTGATTATATGATTTAAATGTTTATGGTGTAAGTGTGGAATATTTCTATGTATGTATATATATGTGACATGCCCCGGCCCCAAGAAGAGCAGGGAGCATTAATTCGAAAGGAAAATGTGCGTATTTCAACTTTACAATTTAAATGTTGTGGCCAGCTAGCTAGCTAGCTTAGTGCCTCACACCAAGGCAATGCATGGCTGTAGTTAATACATCAAAGTTTCAAGTACACTACAAGATACCATTCTCTCTCTAATTTCACATTTTCATTTATTTTGCTTCCTCTTCCATGCTTACATGCTTAAATGCCCTATTAATTGCATCAGTAGTTTACGCTCTAATTTAATTATACAACATCATCTAGAACATTATTTTACTCTCAAAGTGCCTCTATATTTGCAAGTTATTACAGATAATTAGATATGTTCTTATACAAACCAATTGGATTAGTATATTAGTTAGCTCATTAGTCCGCTTAAATAAGTGTTAGAAGTCCGAATCACATTTTGTGCATGCAATAATCTAATGATCAGCGATAAATCTTTAAATTGAGCTCAGATCGACGACAAACCATCGACTTGTCAAACTGGGAGAATACTAAGAAAAAAATATACTTATATATACTATTAATAATTGTGAGTAATCTCATATAAAGAAAAAATGTAGAAAACTTAAAGAGAAGTGTAAAAGAATGTATTTATTTATAGATCTCATTTTTTTCTTTTTTATTTATTACTTCTTTAAAATATATTTTACATTATATTCTGTATTCTAGGTATCCTAGTAATATGTATGTGAATTCCCCACCTTAATAATTGGTTTTAGAATACACAAAACACCTTAATATATACTTATACTGCTAAAGAAAACATTTAGTCCACTCCAAAAACAAATAAAAACTTTAGTCCTTTTTATTTTAATAATACTTAATGTTTATCTTTATTAGATAATATATAGTCATTTTCATAAAAAAATATATAAAATTTTAAAAAAAAACTGTACTGTTTTAAAATTTTATAAATGTTTTAGGGACTATTTTAAATTTTTAAAATTTTTTAGAAGCTATTTTATTCTTCATCCAATAAAAATTGTAAAATAGGCTTGGATCATTTAATAGAGATAAATTTTAGAAAAATTTTGTGTATTTTAAAACCAAACCAAAACGTCCGACCTTAAAAACGAAAAATTACTCTAAATTAAAAAGTAATTAATCTGCTGAATGCAAACAAGTTGATAATAATTTCCCTGAATCCGTGGGGAAGATACCTCCGGGGAAAGAGAACTGAAGCTATGGAATATTATTTAACTCATCATAATTTAATAGAGAGAGTCAGTAATAATTACAAACTTGAGGCTTAAACATCATCAAAATAAAATAAAATAAAATAAAATAAAAATAAGAAAGTATTTAATGCGACAAGAAGATAGCAACAATGGAGAATTTTATTGACTAGCGTCTGAATCTTGTGCCCAAAGAAACATGAAACATATATGGAAAATTTTCTAACATAAAATAAAATAAAATTTTATTTTCAAAAATAAATTAAAGACATATTAATTACGAAAATTCAATTTTTTGTTTTGAAGCCTGTCTTATGTTCGTCATTGGCTAATTTTATGTTTTTCAGAATTTTAGTCATTTAAAGTGGCTAACTTCATTGTATTAGCCAATTAAAGTGGCAAACTTCATGATATTAGCCACTTAAACTGGCGAACTTATGCCATTTGAAACACTTTTACAACTACAATTTTATTTACTAACCAATTGGGACACCTAAAAATCATCTTCTAAACAAACCATACAATGAAAATCTAATGAACCTACACCCAACCACTAATAAAAAAAAATGATTTTCTTGCAAACAATTTCACATCTTCCACATCTTTCATGGTATAACCAAGTATATATGTTTTAATCAAACATGCATTTTTATAGTTATATCCTTTAATTTTTCATATTGAGGAAGCAACACATAAAAATATCAGGACTATTATATACTTGGTTGTCTAAGATTAAGATGTAATATAATGTATGAACCATGAAAGATGTGGAAGGTGTGAAATTATTTGCAGGAAAATTATTTCTTTTTCTTATTAGTGGTTGAGTGTAGGTTCATTAGATTTTTATCGTATAGTTTGGTTAGAAAATGATTTTCATGTGTCCCCATTGGTTAGGAAATAAAATTATAATTGTAAAAGTATTCCAAATCGCATAAGTTCACCAGTTTAAGTGGCTAGTATCATGAAGTTCGCCACTTTAATTGGCTAATACAATGAAGTTCGCCACTTTAAGTGGCTAAAATTCTGAAAAACACAAAATTAGTCATTTAAAATGGTGAACATGAGGCAAGCTCCAAAACAAAAAATTGCATTTTTGTAATTAATGTCTCTTTAATTTGTTTTTAAAAATAAAATTTTATTTTATTTTATGTTAGAAAATTTTCCAAACATATATAATCGTCACATGCGTGCCTACCAACACAGACACTACACTGCACACCTTAGCTTCATCACCTTTAGCTGTTTTCTGCTAATTAAACGCTGTGCTTCCTTTCTTTCTTTTTTAATTTCTGACATTATTAGTTGATTAATTACACTGTTTAATAATATATGTTATAGATGAATGCATGCATGTCTTTCTGTACTTTAATTTCTATTATAAGTCTCTCCTGATTAAAAAAACACACATATATATATATAATTGTTACTGTATGGTACTTATAAGTGCAAAATAATAATCTTTTATCTCTTAAATTAATTAACTCTTAAACATCGATGAGTCGTAGCTCATATGACATTACCCACTCTTGATTTTTCCGTTATAAAAGGTCTCAGATTCGAGCATCTCCTCAGAAAAAAAAAAAAAAAAACTCTTAAAATTAAGTTACAAACTCATTCAATTCTAATTTTACAATAGATTATTGATAGTAATTAATTATACATTATTGTCATAGAATTAAATATGTGTAAAGCATGGTACTTTATTTGTGTAAAATAAAGTTTCTTATACTCAAAATCCTTGTTTTATTATTACCATTCTCTCGTGATTATGCAGCGTTTTGGTTATGATTTGATAGATGACAAAAATGAATTGAAAAATAATAATATTTGATTTGAAGTGCACATTTAATTCCATTGAAAGCAAAGCGTTCATTGTGGTTTTATGCTTGAGCCAGAAACTTAATTAACAGCCTTTTTTTTGAATATATATGTGGTTGGGATTTCTTTGGCTTAATAATTATTCCTTTGTTTCAATGCACTACCAAATGATCCTGGTTTCTTTCTTTCCTTTTCATTCATGGCTCAAAAAAGTGCAAAAACCGGATAGTTTGTGAAAATGAAATGAAGCTAATTAAAAGGACCAAAGAGTACAAGTTTTGTATATGTTGATGCAATAATGATAATAAAACCTTTTTAAAAAAAAATTTTAAGTGTAAAAAATAGACGTTAAATTTTCTATATATAAGTAAAACTATGATTATAGAATGTTTTTAGTAATTTTACGACAAATATTAATGTATTTCAGAGAAATTAAGAAGTGTAACATTTTATAAGTCTTATATTATATTTCTCAAAGTATAAACGTAAAGCATTTTTCACCTCTTAACATAATTTTTAAGGTTAATTTAAAGTCACCAAATCTCTTAATACAACATTCTTTAAAAGAACTCCGCAATTTCAAAGCGGAAATAGCTAAAAAAATAACCTGATATTAAAAAAAATATCTATAATAAATAAAAATAAAAATAAAAATTTATTTAATTAATAAGAAGCAGAACTTTTTTATTAATTTTAAAGGATGAGCTTAATTTTACATGTATATTTAGCATTAACTTTTAATTGATCATGTTGTATAAAATTAAATTTAGGAGCCTCAGCTCGTACTTTGTAATTTATATTGTTAAAATCTTGGTATCCGTTTTATAAAAGAAAAGAATTTGAAGTATATACTCCTTATAGTAAAAAAACCAAAAAAAGAAAGGAATTTAGTATCATTTTAGGTATATGCTTGTTTCTGAATCAGAAGAACCGGATTTGTTGCATGGAAGCATGGTGGGAAGGGTGATGTGTGGTGTTCACCAACCAATGAGGAACCTCCATCAAATAACCATGTGTCTTTGTGAAAACGATTTCTCCATCTATCTATCTATCTAATAATTAACTACCTCACCTCATATGTCATATGGCATTTTTCTTTTAAAATATAAAGTGTGATTTATTATTAATTTCTTCATGTCCATTTCATTCCATCTAATAATAGTCATATTAGAGTTGAATCTTCATATTATTTTATTTAACTAGAGTGTTCACCCGGAATTTGGTTGATAATTGAAGTAATTAAAAAAATTTATTAAATGTGATATTATCCAAAAATCTCATTTTGAATGGTGAATGAATATTTTGTTTGAAGACGCGGGTAATTAATTTGTTAATCTCTCTATAATATTATGTAGAATATATAAATATAGTTTTGAATTTTTTAAGTACCTTAATATTTAATTATACCCTTGTCTAAGCCTATTAAGTGATATTTGAAATAGTTTTAAAAATAAAATTTAATTTTAATGCACCGTTAGTAAAAAAAATTTTACACATACATTCAATTATAATTTTCCATGTAAAAACTTACTTCCTTTTTTATTAACCCTATAATTAGTAATCTAAAAAAAACGAATATGATTGCAAGACTGTGTAAAACGTTTTACACTATAAGTGCATTAAAAGTAAATTCTAAAAATATTATGTATAATTTTTCTTTATATTTTGAATTTTGAAGGGAACTGCACCGTTTGTTTAAAAAATTTTACACATACATTCAATTATAATTTTTCATATAAAAAATAACTTCCTGTTTTATTAACTCTATAATTAGTAATTTAAAAAAAATAATATAATTGCAAGATTGTGTAAAACGTTTCACATTATAAGTGCATTAAAATTAAACTCTAAAAATATTATGTATAATTTTTCTTTATATTTTGAATTTCTTTTTAAAAATTTGGTATTTTATACAGTTCGCATAATGAAAATTTTTTCTTATCCATTTAATCAAATATTCAAAACAAAAATTTGTAGAATGAATTTCCCTAGTAAAAAAAAAGTGAATTTTTCAAAATTTAAAATAAAATATTTTTTTCCAATATTTTTATTTAAAATTAAATTCAAAAGTAATAATTAAAGACGATTAATTATTGGCACCATTTACTAATCATCTCCATTTAGCAGTCCAATACTTGGCGCCATTAACTATATACTTACCAATAATACAATTTCTATTCAATTTTTTTTTTCATTTTATGAATGTAATATTCCAAATTTTATTCTTATGTTGCAAAATCTAACTATTCAAATTATGAATTTGAAATTCAAGCATTTTTAATTTTATGTTTTTTTTTCTAAATTTTTATTCATTTTAAATTCTTTCTTTTATTCTTCTTTTGCCAATATTTGAAATTTTCCTTTCATAAAATTCACTCATAATAATAATATAAAGGTAATGTTTCAATTTTTATATTAAAAATACTAAAAATTTTAATATTAAAGTATATTCACAAAATGAAATATAATAATTTGAGATGAAATTTTATCACTGATAAGTGTATAGTCAATAATACAAAACATTTTAAATTTTGGATATAAAATATTGGAGGGAAATATTTTACATTAAATTTTAAAAAATTAACTTTGGAGCCAAAATTTTAAATATTAAATTCTCTCCAAGAGTAATTGACATTTATTAACATGATATGCTATTATTGTATTTTGTCACATTTGCTTCTCCTATCAGACGCTGCCACTTATCAATCATTTAGAAAACATCAATTGCTGCTCAATGGTGTTGTCATTTGTCAATTATCTGTTAACTATTATTCCATTATTATATTTATTATTATTATTATATTATATTTAGGTGTAGCTATTAGTTTCTTAGCTAATTATTTTTAAATGTTTTAATTTATTACCTATGAGAGTTTTAATTAATAATTACATATAATTAGCAATAAATACTAGGGGTGAGCAAAACCGATCCAATCCGAATTAAACCGATAACCCGAACCGAAAAACCAAGAACCGAAATCAACCGAAAACCGAAAAACCGAAAAATTAATATTTTGCAGTTTTTTATCGGTTTCGGTTCTGTCTTCTAAAACCTGAATCGAACCGAACCGGACCGGTGTATACACACATATATAACTGCTGAACCTAACCCAAATATAACATTTAGATAGACGGCCACTCACTCCTCCCTCAGTCACATACTAGAGACTAGCGACGTGCCCCCTTCCTCGGCCTCACTCCCACTAACCACCAGTCTCCCACTCTCACGCCGACGCCGTCCGGGCCTGCATTGCGCCGAACACCGTGAAGCCCAACGCTCGTGTTGTGTCGCCGTAGCATCTCAGCCTATCGCACCGTCTCCGAAGCAGAGCATCTCGTCACAGGTCAGTCTCCTCCGCCGTTGACTGCTGTCCTTGCTGTGTTGCCAGCAGCGTCCTTTGCCGTCCATGTGAATGGAGCTTCCTCAGGTATAAATTTATGATTATTATGATTATTTAGCATTTTAGGGTCCTTGAATCTGTTTCATGGCTTAGGGTTTTTTATTCTTCATCTTTAATTCACTCACTAATTACTTGGAAAGCATTAAAGATGAAACACTGCCATAGTACCATAGATCTGTTTCATGCCTTAACTGAGTTAATTATGTTCTCTATTTTTTAAATTATCAAAAAATATGATGATTTGTTGCGTGGTTCTTAATATTTGATTTTAAATTTTGATGGATTGTTTATAACAATTATAAATCATATGATATGATAGGAATAGATTCACCGGAGAATATATTGTTATTATACTTTTAAGAAACAAAGTAAAACCTCTAGGATTTATAGTAAATTTATACTGGATATTGATGAGGATATGCTGAACAAGTTAATCTTTATGCGGTCCCTAGTAGCATCAAATGATATTGCTGTTCTGCTCTAATTTTATTTTCTGGACGTGCGTATTTTGCTCTTGAATAACATTTTTAAATGATCGACTTTAAATTTTATAAAACTTGTGGGCCTGTGTAAATTTTCAAAGTGCATTCTTGGCTAAATAAAGCAATAATTTCTGTAAAGAAAAGGAATGTTATGATTTCTCACTAAGATCTGCAGTAAAACATAAAGTTGATTGTCCTATTAGTTTTTTTCTTTGTGTGAAGTTTGCTATTCTATTTATGTATTTACATTATTGCTATCTCTCCTGTTGCTATTTTGGAATTGTTTCTTTCTCCATTGTTTTCCAATAATTTCCAGCAGACTCTATTGGTTAATCTTCACCATTTCATCTTCCTTACCTTCTTCCCTCTTTTTAACGTGCAAGTGAATTTCTTTTCGGTTGATAAGTTGACATGATAAATTAATTTTAAATGTTCTGGTCCAGTGGGAATTGACTTCCTTGTATTACTATTCTTTTTGCAGGTTTTGTTGCTAATGAGAAGCCTACTAAAAAAAATATCACCTGATATCTCATTGCAAAAGATTTTCTAAGGAGATTTTAGATTTTGCTTAAAAATTCTATGTTTTCAAGACAATGTAAAAGAGAGCGCGAAAGGGATGGGTAGTGCAGTTCCTACTCTTATGAGATGGGACATGCTATTTTTTAATTACATTAAAAAACCGAAAAAATCGAACCAAATCAAACCGATATATATTGGTTTGGTTTTGTTTGGTTTGGTTGGCTTCTCTAAAATAATCGAATCAAATCGAACTGCAGAAATTTTATTTCATCGAATTGGATGACTTTTCCTATAT
Source organism: Stylosanthes scabra (assembly GCA_036250425.1). Lineage (NCBI taxonomy): Eukaryota > Viridiplantae > Streptophyta > Magnoliopsida > Fabales > Fabaceae > Stylosanthes > Stylosanthes scabra. The sequence goes on along the minus strand of JASCZI010120936.1, from coordinate 45,576 downwards.
AACCGAATCAAATCGCACCTATGCTCACCCCTAATAAATACCACTTGGACGTATTCTAGAATGTCATGTGTACCAGAAAACAAAGAAGTAGGTGCCTTTACCTAATTAATAACCATATATGTGGATAAGCGTAGCTTATCATTAATTAGGTATTGGGATAAGATTATTTATAAAGAAATGTGATTTTTTTTTATTTACTTATTTAATATTTTAATAATTAGATCCTTGAAGCAGCATATAACTATAGAGTATAATGTACTATGAGACTTTAATTTAATCCAATAAACCTTTAGGCTTTAGTGGTTCTGAAAAAGTATGGTTTATATCTCTAACATTTAAAGTTTAAAAAATATTTATAATGTTTAATTTGATTTAATTTTATTTCTAATATTTTCAACGATTAGAGATAAAATTGAACAATTAATCTTGGTGTATATCTCTATCCAAGTTTCAACGAATGAATTTTTACTACTAGAACGAACAGGTTTTTAAAAGCAAACGAACATGTTTTTAACATGTTCGTATCAACTATAAAACATGTTCGTTGTATATATAGATTTCTGTTCATGCACGAACAAGTTTTTACTACTAAAACAAACATATTTTTAAAAGCAAATGAACAGGTTTTAAAACCTGTTCGTGTCAACTATAAAAATATGTTCCTGTTCGTGTCAACTATAAAAATATGTTCGTTTAATATATAAAAACATGTTTGTTTGGGACTTGGATAGAGGTGTACACCAAAAAAAAGGCGTACATGTAGCATTGTTGAAAATTGAAATCAATAAAAAACGTGAGGAGTAAAATTGAATCAAATTAAGCGTAAGGGGTATTTTTAAAACTTTCATAAACATTAGCAACATAAACCATTTTTTACAAAAGAGCAATTGAATATTTGCATCACTTGTTATATTTAATTTCAAATGCATTAAATTTTTGAATTTTTTGATATTAAAAAGACAAACGTTTTACACTTTCTCCAATCTCTATTTGATTTTTACTTCAAATACTAAAAAATAAAAAAAGATGAATATAATATTTCTTTAAAACAATAGGAGTAGAGAAAGAGAACTCTTAGCAAATTTGATGACTAGAATATCTGATGACGACTACACAAATGTTAGGAGCTTGAAGCATCAAAAGGTTCAAAAATGAAAAATGCAGGAACTTCAGGGCACAGGCTGAGACAAATTTATTTATTTCACTTCCAATCCTAGCTAACATCAGAATTCAGAAACCATACAGAAGACATGTTTGGTTATTAGTTTATTAATTAATTATTATTGGGATGTATCGTTAGAGATATAAGTATATAATCATTTATATTTTTCCTCGTGTTAGTATAAATTTTTAGAAAAAATAATTTTATGATAGTATCATAGTCTTTTTTATAATTTAAAAATTTAAAGTTTGATCCTTTATTGATTTATTTTTAAAAAAAGTTTAATATAAGACAAAATAAAAAGAAAAAAGAAGACTTCAAAAATTTATCTATACTTAAGAATTTCTTGCATAGAAAATACGTTAGAGACTTAGAGATATAATCACTTTAGGACGATCAGTAATGTAATTTATACACTTATTTTTCTAACCAAATGTAACTAAATTAATTAAAATCATTCTAAGTGAAAACGCGTATATCACATGCACATCTTGTTCTTCTTCATTCCCTATCCTCCTCCTAGGACGAAATAATTTGATGAATAATGCCTGCTGGAATGAGGCAAATGTAGAATTTGTGGATACAAGCTAAGGTTGCTGTAGTTTCCGTAAAGGCTATCTTACGATGGTATGTACATTACATTATTGAGATCAGGGTTGGAAAAGTGGATCCAATTATTCCAAACAAAGTTTGGTGCGTGTACTATGATTATTATGATACATATTTTGTTTGGTTATATCAATTAGCAGTGAGGTATTAAGCAAGGTTTATAAATTATCACTTTAAAAATACAAACCTACTAATGAATGAGTAAATAAAAAAAGGGTTTAGGGGTTGGATTGTTTGTTTTGTGGCGGGTCTTATCCTTGATAAAGTTCCATGTATGTGTAATTGATAATCTGAAAGCATTTTTGCTTATAGAGAACAGTTTGGAAGGGAATCACTTGGATTCTTGATGAGGTAGTCATGATTCAGAGAACAGCTAATGTTTTTTTATAATCTTATGGCAAAGTAGGCAGTCTCTTTTTCTAGAGTGTTGCTGCTGATTTAGATAATAATTTGGATTATGAGACATGTAATAGCTCAAAGGCAGTGCTTATCTGCTATGCCTAAAATAGAGAGAAAGAGAAACAAAGATAAAGTAGTTGCCACCACCATGGTTTTTTCCAAGAAACAAGATAGAAGGAGAAGAGAAAACTAACTCTACTTACCCTACCCTCCCTCACTCTCTATGATCTATTTCACCCACCTTCCATTTCCTTAATTCTCTCTACAACTTTGCTATTTTATTTCCAAGAATAGAGAAGAAAAAGAGAATGAACAAAATACTAAGAAACAGAAAAGAGATCTGAAACAAAAAATATTAATTCTTTTTAAAAAGGTTCATACAAATTTTGAATGATGGTTTGGGTAAAGCAATGAAAAGAGATGTTCCTGCATTTGGGATGTTGCTTACTAGGTCCAAAGAAAGTGTATTAGTTCGAAATGTTATTGTAATCGATCTATTACGATTTCCTTTTTTTGGAATGAGGAAAACCAGGAAAGCTACGAGGGCAAAAACAAAGATATAAGAGAAAATTCATATTATAAAAGGAAATTCATATTATTATTATTAAA
>JASCZI010120936.1:29215-39879 GCA_036250425.1 Stylosanthes scabra | reverse complement strand
ATATTCTTAAAAGTTAAAACCACATTTAAATCACATTTATTTCTATAAATTTATTCTGGAGTCTGGAACTTGTCTATTGCAACCTGAAGATTCCCTTGATATTCTTCATAGTAAAGATGGGCTTGTATATAGTAAGAAGGGTTCAAGGCCGAAAATAGAAGAGTTTCATCATCAGCTGAAAATCAAATACTGCCGTTTTGTGAAGGAAATTCGAGTGGATGGAGTGGGCATTATGGATTGGCGGTGTGGGCCATAATGTGTAGAAATTTTTAACGGATGGGCCTGTGACGCGATACAAATAAGAACAAAATTAGCCAACATGAACAGGATCCAATACTGAGCACAAATAATGTACTAATTAATTAATCCAATTTTAGTGAGAATATATGTCTTGTTCATAAATTATATTCAATGAAACATATATGCCAAGAGAAATAAAATTAAACCATGTTTTAACCCAAAAAAAAAAAGTTAAACCATGTTGATAAATACCACTATACATATAGACACACAGTTTGTTTTATTATTGGTTCACACACATGCATAATGGTACATTGGCCAATTTATCATAAATAATAAGCCTAATCTGTTTTTTCTTTTCTTATGTTGATGAGGGAATGAACATGTCATTATTATATTTGTTTGAGCTCACGTTTATAACCTAGAAATAATAAAAAAAATATTTGGTTTTCTTAATAAACAAATATTTGGTTTTAAAACTACTTTAGAGCCATAGAGAGTTTTTGCTTGCATCAAGTGTGTGATGGCCTCTATTCTTGTTAAAACTACTTTAGAGCCATTCAACCACTTTTTTTAAAAGTAGTACAATCATGACAATCCTGTGCAATTACACTTTATAATTTATATTGTTAAAATCTTGGTATCCGTTTTATAAAAGAAAAGAATTTTAAGTATATACTCCATTGTTAAAATCTTGCAATTACACATATGTATGCTGTTCATAATTTCCTTTCTCAAATCTTCAATATATAAGCTCTACACATATACTATTTCCACTCTTTTTGTCCTTCTTGAATACTCCAATGGCAATATCTAATGACGAGTTGTAGGAAATACTGTCGTAGTTAATAGCAAAAGCAATTCACAAGCTCAAGTGTTGTTCCAAAATATTTTCAGAGCTTTCGGACAATCCATACTTCGTAGCTAAACAAGTGGAAAACTCATTGAAAAGGGACTGCCCTTCATGCTTCTTCGTTCAAAGACACCTATAAATTCTAACAACTACGCAGTTTTTTACCATTTACCGGGAGAGGAACTCTCTTCCGGAATCCTAAAGGCGTGATAAGATTCCTCTCTGACTCCACCATCAAAATTCTAAGCTCAAGCAATGGCTTGATTTTCTGTCGCAATAATCAAACCGAATTGTTTGTTATTAATCCAACAATTAATTCATTCTTGCACGTTCTTGATTTCAACATGACCATGGTATGTGACTCTGATGATTGCAAGGTCTTTTTCTTTGACACTGAATTTTGGGGCATCGGATAGACTAAGTACTCTGGATATGAAAATGGATGCTGTGGGAAATGCTGCTGGATACGAAAAATTTGTGTGTGCCATCAGAGGCGCCTACGCGGTCAGAGCCTGCCACGTAGGAGGCGCCATCTCCATCCGCGCCTGCCATGTTAGAGGCGCCTCCACATTGGAAGCGCCATCTCCATCCGCGCCTCCTAGTCAGTAGCTAAAAAAAAAGAAGCTGCTACCGTGTCGCTACAAAACGAAGGCAAGTTCGTAAATAGTTTTAAAACAAGGGTATTCTCGTAATAAGTTTCGAAAACATGAGTATTCTAATAAAAAAGCCAGAGGAATGGGACTAATGGAATAGAATCCTGTAATCATAGGTTTTATCGTTTTGAATGATCATCTTGTTTTTGCTACATTCACCGGTTCATATGGCTTAATTCCCACCGGTGAGAAATATATGGTGCTTTCAGAGATTTGTGAGCACAGATGCCAGTAGGTGTACATTAAAAGTACCACTAGGTGTATACTAAAGTTTGATAGCCAGAGGCCATGAATGATAAAACTAGAAATATTTGTATAGCCTGGTCTACATTGATTATGACCTAGTTTACATACTGCAGGAGGCCAATTTCCTAAAGTTTCGTCAAACTCCAAAGCGGAAAAAAAACATCATAGTTATAAATAAAAGGTTCATCATAGCAACTAAATTTTTTAAGATGGCTATATATGAATAAGAGAATTTTGTAAGTATCTATTTATAATGTCTCATAGTGTGCTTTTGCTTTCGAAAATTCTAGACATGCATGCATCAATTGTGTGTGGCACACCAACTTTCTTTACCTACCTTTAATCTTTTTTCTTTATCATTCTTTATTTAATTTATTTCCACAAAATCTCACCCGAATCAATTATAAACCACAACAAACTCTTATCTCGTTGGTGAGAATCATGATATATTATCACAAGAGAAAAAACCGTTAGGAAGAAAATACTATAAAGGGAAAGGAAGAAGAGTCAAAAAGTAAGAAAGTCATTATCACAAAGTACACATAACTAACTTAAATATCCGAATAACCCTGTAGGTGTTCTTACGAGTTACCACTTACCAAGTCCATGAATCTCATCAAGTTAGAAGATCAAAATACTCCAATTAATAACAGAATTATAAATTGGTATGAACAAATTGGGATTAAATTAAGTGTTCTGCTAGGATTTTCTCTTGTGCTCTAGTGCTCTGTTAGGGTTTCCTCTTGTGCCCTATTAGGGTTTCTTTTGTGCCCTAATAAGGTTCTTCTAGTGCTTTGATGTGTCATGCTAGGGTTTTAATGTGTTAGTTTGAGTTTTGATGTGCTTTGATAAGGTTTTGAGAAACAATCCTTATTTTCTTATCTTTTTCATGTGCCATACAATACAATTCAACTACCATGGCCGATTTGTCTGCTATAATAATGAAGAATACTAATTCTAATGTGGGGGAGGAAGAAACTTTCGTAGATTTGGATGCATCTGAGATTAAAAGACGAGCTAGTCTGGTTGCTACAATTCTCTAGAAGGTTTGGAACCATTACAATCTTCGAATATTTGAAGGCGTTGCTGGTACCCTAGATCTGGTCCTTCAATCGGCAATGAATTTGATCCATGAATACCACCAACATCATCCTCCTTAATTTTGATTTTCATTTATGTGTTCTCTCTTTTGATTATGTGGAGTTCTCACTTTCTTTGTATTCATTTTATTATTCTAATGGAATGAAATACAACTGCCTTTGATAAAAAGAAAATTATGATTAAATTATGAATTTGGTAATAGTTGGATTGTACATATAAAGTTAGGGTTCTAAATTCAAGATAAAATTGAAGAAAAGATTGATAATAGATTCTTATTGTTCATAAGAAATGGATATTAAATAATAATAAAACTTTAAATTTAAATTCAAATTTAAAAATTTATAATTATAAAAAATAAAGGATCGAACATTAAATAAAATTGAAAAGGGATTATTTTACAATTCTTAAAAAATTTTAAAAAGATATTTTTACTTGCACCACCACCCATGGAAGAATTTTACCAAGTCCATGAATCTCATCAAAGTTAGAAGATCAAAGTACTCCAATTAATAACAGAATTACAACAAACACGTGACAAAATACTCAATTCTCTAAAACACAGTTGCATCATCTCTGTAGCCGGCACTGCAAGTTATTATCTAATGCCAAATTCCCAAAATGACAGAGATGATAAACAATAGTAGCAGTGTCCCATTCCCGCCTGGAATAATGGATTCCCTACGAGGAGAGGAGAGTTGTGAATATTAGGAATTCCATTCAAAATCTGTTATGTGAAAAGAATTATTACTATCCATAGGCATACCTGATTTTGTTCTTGGATTGGTGTATGTAAGCCATGACAGGTGGAAGAATGCCAAAGAGAAAGCAATTCGCATAAACCCCAGCAAAATCAAGAGCTCTAGAGAACGTGGATTTAAAGAATGAAGCTATCACCACTGACAAACCAAGCACCAACACCGTTACAAGCACTTTAACCGATTCCAACTCAAATCCAACCCTTCCATCACTCCCATAATTATTTCTTCCCTCATCATTTTGCCACACTAACTCTACGGTGTCAACAATTTGTTTCGGTAAACTTACAGCATATCCTATCAAGCTAGTTGCCAGAGCAGAAAATGCGAAGCCTCTAATGGCAGTTAAGGCAGAGGGATTCACGGAAAGCAACAGCGAAATTGGATCTTCGCTGTTGGTTCCGTGAATCCCTACGAGCCCCAAAACTATCAAGTTCCATGATAACACCATTGCTAAAGGAACTATGCCGCCTATTAGTATCGCTTTCTGAGCCTCCTCCACGGTGTCTCCGGCAATGTTACATATAAAAGGAGTGATTACATGGAATCCTAACGTCAGTACCGCCACTGGTATGATCGGAACGATCGACGAAAACCACCACGACGACACGAAAAATGAGCTTATTATCTTGGCTCTGGCGACGTACATTCCAACGGCAACCAAGGTAGTTATCGAGAGAAGCATGAGGAAGCAAAGGAGGCGGTTGGCAACGTCGACGGTGTGGAAGGGGAAGAATGCTATCAAGATCCCGACAAAGAGCGGAAAGAGTGAATGAAGAAGCAAAAGATCTTTTAGCATTGGAAGAATCGTAGAAAATATCGATCCAATTCCGGCAACGCAGGCTACCAGCAATGAAAAGCTCAAGCTGGCGTAAACGAAAGAAACAAAAGCGCCCATAGTGTTGCCGAGTGAGCGAGTTGCAAGGGCGGTGAAACTAACCTCTTGGAGTCCTTCTTGTTCCATGGCGGCAAAGGTGAGTTCTGCAACAAGAATGATTGAGGAGATGACATAGAGCCAAGAGAGGAGAATGATTATTGTTGAAGGAAATGGGCCTGATTTTATTGTCAATGAAGGAAGGCCCAACATTCCAGGCCCAACAGCAGTGCCCACTATCAAACCAACTGCGCCCCAGAAGCTCTTCTTATTCTTCTTCTCCTCATTCCCATCGTTGTTGGAGGTTTCTTGAGTTGCATTATTTGAGGAACTTGATTTTATAAGGGGAGAAAGATCGGAGCGATTAAATGTTAAGAAAAGAGGTGGAGTGTTGTTGGAAGAGTGAAGTGTGGGTGGAAGGTGGATTCTGTGGGTGAGGAAATGATAAGTGTTGTTGAGTTTTGGAGAGTTTAATGGCGATGAGGAGTTGTAGTTGAATGGGGAAGAAAGGGAGAGATGAAGAAGGTGTTGCATGTTTGCTGTGAATAACGGGAAGATACCTTTTTGGTGATGGAAAGAGACACTTGTGAATGAAAATGTGCAGAAACCGATTCTGTAAATCTTGGAAAACACTAACAAGTAACAACTATATTTATTTGGAAAATGTTATTTACTTTTTCCAAGGGAAGTGCGCTAGACCTACTTCTTTTTTATTTTTTTATATGGGTTTTTGCAAAAGAGTACTGGGATATTTGTTAAAAATTGAAAGTAATTTTTTTTTCATATTAAAAAACAAAAAAAATATATATGTAAATATATTTAAACGCCAAATGTGTTTCTGATAAAACCACACACATTTCAACTTCAACATAAGGAAAAGCTTACAGAATACATTTTTTTTAAGGTAGTTCTTAATAATTTTTGTTCAAAATAAATCAGTTTCTAAAATAAAAATTAAGAAATTAGCCTTCAATAGTTTAGAATATTAAAAAAAAAATCTTTGATATAATAAGAGAATAAACTAATACTAAATATTTTTTTTAAAGTGATAAATTATTTTTTGTAAAAAACCAAACATGTTGTTGAATCGTTAATTAGTGACTGATGTTTTAATTAGAAACAAATTATGTTATTTGACTCACTATTCAACTGTTTAAAATACATAAATATATTGTGTATATTTTTTTTTTTATGCTAGGAACCAACGTTAGGAAATCAATAATGAGTCAATGTAATTAGAGAAATAATAGGTGATAAAAAGAAAAAAAAAAAAAATAATATTAATTTCCTATTGTTTTCCTAACCACTCAGACTTTCTCATTTTTTATTTTACTTTTAAATTGGTAAAGTTATTAAGGAAAATAGTCCACACAAATGAGGTAGGAAATTATTGCTACCAAAAATTAGTTCTAAGCGTTGAAATCAAATATTCAAAAATGAAATTATATACATCATTTATGCAAAATTATATACATCTTAAAATAGCTAGAATTTAAGAAGCATAAGTGTATCAATTCCCTATTGAAAAATACAAGACAACATGATGGTTTATCATGATGTGTTGTTGCTCAAGGAGATGGAAGAAAATTATTCAATGAGTTCAGCATTGGAAACCAATTTCTTCTTGAAGCAGTGACAAGCTCACTACTATTTTGATTCCCATCTCTAATTTCCAAATTAGCTTCCCCTGTTGAATCCTCAGAGGGCATCTGAAACCTACAAACAGGGCATGAGCTATGTGGTTTCAGCCATGCCATTATGCATTCACTATGGAATTTATGGTGACATGGCATCTCCTTTGCTTCATTTCCAATCTCAATGTCCTCCAAACAAACCATGCACTGCAAAATCTCTTCATTGATGATCACACTCGGCAATGCTTCTATTGCTGCCTTCTTTGTTGGAGGGTTCACAACACTTCCATATCCACCACCACTTGCTCCATTCTGTGCCAATTGTTGTAGCAACAAATCAAATCCAGATCCCACCAGAAACTCATGGAAGGATCCAATTGTTCCATTATTATTATTCTCATGTTGATTAGTACTTGCTGAATGACTCATGTTCGGAACTCGAAAAATCATCAAGGCTGCATCAGTAAATGGATCAATAACAACCATGTTAGCATCCATGTTTCTATTGTTATTATGATCAAAGCTCTCAGATTCAGAGACCATCCTCACATGAAGACCTCTGAAGAGATGCATTACATAATAACTTGATGCTCTTCTCCTTCTCATATTATTATTATGCATAAATTCATTACTATTTTCTATGTCATCATCTTCGCCCACGGCGGCTCCGGTGATGTTGCCAAGGGTGGTATCTTCGCCGGCCGGGCCGCGGGTGATAAAAGGGCTAATTGAACCCATCAAGCCTAGAAAAATTGGGGCATAGAGTGAGAACATCCAAGTAAACCTTAAATCAATGGCATCATCACCACTTTGATCTCTTATGTTACCCATGATTATGTCAGCAAACTCTGTGTCACAAATGGGGCACTTGTTGTTATTGTCAGATTGAGTAATTGGATTCACCATTTTTGAGCATATGTTGCACCATTGTACACCATCCATGTTATCATTATTCTCCATATGAACATAATAACTTTGAGCAATCCTTTAATTGCTCCTAATGCATGATAACAATAAGAGCAAATAAATAAACCACAAAAACACACTACTAATCTTTCATTGAAGGTTACATGCAGAATTTAAAAGAAATCCGTTTAAGGAAATTTGTTAAAGTTGTACAGCTATCACAGATTAATTATTATTATGTCCAGAATCTACGTTACACAACAAAGTTTTTAGTTTGCTTTGATTTAGATAGTTGATTTCCACCCTTCATTCTATGTTCTATATATATTACGTGTTTTTGAGGTTAAATTTGAACAAAGATTCTTCGTTTAGTAGTATCTAATAAAGAAGTACAATAAGGATATGAAAATTGGAGTTATCTAAAGTTATATCAACGAATTATGTGAGGAAATTTTATGCACGTGGATGTGGCACTCCAAATAGGTTCATCCCAACTGTTCCTTTGGATTTCTTTCCTAAAATATGAAAGCATGTCTTCTTGTATTTAGAAGAAATTAGGGTGTGTTTTTATTTTTAATTTTTTTTAGAGTTTTTTGTTTTCATAATTTTGTTAGAAAAAGTTATAATTTTTATTTTTATCTTTTTTTTCCCATATAATTCTAAAAACAGAAATCACTCAAAATAAAAGACACAAATTAAATGCTCCTTAAATTTTTATATGATATTATATTTGGTTTTTTATGCCGCTAATTCTAATGATATCATATATTTACAGTAACGATAATTTTACACATACATTTATTTCGCCAATAAAATTGAATTAAGTTATTTATTTTTATAATAAATAAAAAATAATTTCGATGTTAAATAAAAGATTATTTATATACTATTTTTATGCTATTTAATATTAAAATAATTTTATATTTGATATAAAATTTAATAATTTGATTGGACTTAATTATACAAAATAGATGTACAGTTAACGTTATCGTATTAATTAATGATCACAATTCAAGCATGCATATGCCCACTTTTACCGGTTTAAGAAGCCAAGAGTCAAATAAATATTCTCGAAACTTATGCAAACCCAACATGTGAAATTTAAACTCATAATTTAAGACATAAGACCAACTTCACTAATACTAAAAAAATAATATTTTGTGTGTTATAAACATTAATATATATATTTAAAAAATAATTTTAGTATATATTAAAGAATATATTAAACAATTAAAACTAATGGCTTTTATTAAAAAATAATTCTACGATATATATTAAAAAAATATTAACAAAAATTAATTTTTTAATATAAATTATTAAAAAAACTATTTTTTTAATATATACATTAGTATTATTATTTTTAATTTATTAGATATTTATATTAAATAATTGAAACTAATATTTATTTTAATACTTTGTATAATTAAAAAATTGTTAATTTTTAAAAAGAATGAATATAAAATAAAAATAATAATTAATAGAATATTTTAGAAAATATAATTCATCATTATATAATATATATATAAACAAATGTATTATATAGTAAAAAAAAAAACAAATGTATTATATATGCCAAAACTAACTTAGGTTATGGGTTTAAATCCCATCTATTTTGCCACCGTGATAAATGAGTGACAACTTGGTAAATTATAATTTGAAAAGTATGATATTTTATAAAATAGTTTTCTAAACAATAGTAATCGAGTAAATTAGCATTTTTATGCCAAATAAAATAGAAAACATAGTTTTATTATTTGAAAAAAATTTGGAAAATATAATTATGTAGTCCTAGTTACCCATAACTTGTTTATTTTAGATTGTAAAAATAAATATATAATATTCGATGTAATAAGTATTTTATTATAGTATAAATGTTATATATATATATATATATATATATAATTATATTAAATTAAATAATATAACTTTATATTATTACTTTAATAATTTATTTCCCTTCCAAAATTACTCATTTACACTATTAGATTTTATATGATGAAATTGCATTGAAATGCCAAATCTATAGAAACCGTGGAAGCCTGAAGGGTTTTATAGAAACAGCCAAACCCTTCCACGGATTTTTCTTATTTGTTACAAATTATGCATAAACCGTGACAGGGTGCCACTGTTCTTAATTAAGCTACACCCTGCCACTGATCTTGAAGTATACGCTCTCAAATTTGGAGTGGTATAAAATGGGAGAGTTAACAATAAATACATCAGATATTATATTACCATGCAATATTTAAGTCTCAAAATTTTACAAGAAATAATATAGAGTGCAGTGACTACCCGGCCCCTGACAAAAAATTCGGTGGACAAGGAGGCCCCCAACAAAATAAAATACATAGTCCGGCCCCTGACATATTTGAACGTCGAACAAAGAGCACCCTCTGTTAGTTAGTGTCCTTGGTGGATTGACGGAGCAAGCATACGTGGCTGTTAAGTTGTTGATGTGTTCGTTAAGTGACAACTTGGATGCACATTGGGGTCATTTGGTCATCCCGGCCCCTTTCAAATCTGATTGAAATCTCTGTTATTCCTCCTTGAACCCTAATTCCTCTTTGAAAGCTCTGTTCTTCTTCTTATTCTTCTTCCTTGAACCCCAAATCCAACAAGCATGAGTGGAAGACAACATTCTTCGGAGGCCAAAAGTCGCACTCTGGGCGACTACAGCGTTGGTGGAGACAGCAGGACATGCACCTTTCCAGCGGTAGTGTAGGACAGCCCAGGAAGAAGAAGTTTGCATCCCTAAGATGTGATTGCGGGTGCTATGCAATCATATCCCAATCATGCACAAAACTCAACCCAGATAGATTCTTCCTTGGATGCCCTAAATACAATGTATCACCGTTTTTGGGTTTATTTTAATTTTTTTCATTGTTTTTATTGTTTATTTTTTTCATCGATTCTTCCTTCTTTTTTCCTCCTCATTTTTTTCATTTATTTAATTTTACAGACAAGTGAAGCACACTACAAATATTTCAAGTGGTTGGATGAGTTGGTTGAGGAAAACATTGACATAGGGAGTTCTAGCAGGAACACAATTTTCAAGGGAAATAGGTTGGTGAAGTTGGAGAAAAGAGTTATGGAGTTGGAAATGGAGCTGAACAATAAACTAAAGAATGATGTTAGAGGCATTCAGGATAATAAGTGTTTACGTTTTACCGTTGTTGGATTGATTAGCATCCTACTTGTGTTAGCAGTTAAAGGAATGTTTTAGATTTAGGGTATGATTATGCAATGTGAATTGTGACATTCAGTAATTTTTAGAAGAAAGTAGTTGGGCATGATGTTTATGCAATTCTGAATTGTTTGTAATGTTCTAGCCAAGTGTAAGCTACAAAACAACCTAACATGAATGAATGGATGAAAAGTGTTTTGAGATTGAATTGATGCACC
>JASCZI010120935.1:64444-97514 GCA_036250425.1 Stylosanthes scabra | reverse complement strand
CGGATTTTTAATGAAAATAGAAACAGATTTTGAATTATTGGAAGTTACCACTCAAATGTACTCAAATGTACTCCATCTTCCTGCTACTGCTGTTACACCTCTTCTTGCTCTTATTTACGTGGTTTTGGTCTTCTTCTTCCATTCTCAACGAAATGGAAACAACAAATGAAATTCGTCGTTGTTGTCGTCGTTGCTGCTGCCGCTGTCGCCGTAAGAGGAATCAGAAACCATCGAGTAATTCATATAATCCATCTTAAACTAACGATGGCAATGATGAAGAACTGCAGTGACGATAACGAAGAAGAATGAGGGTACAGCAGCTTTGAACTTGAGACAAAAGGATGGCACACAAATTTCGCTCTCTGTTACACAATCCTAATTTCGAAAAAACTAACCTAATAAAAATGGAAGTGGGCCCGGCGCGCGTGAGGAAAGGCTTGATTAGACTTGGTTGCTAAAAAAGTTTGATTGTGTATAATTATTGGACCTTAAACTATTGAACTAGTCACTCTATCAATTTAATTACCGATTCGATTCTCATAACCTTTCATATTATACACACTAATATCTAATTTTTAGATTTTAGATTTTAATTTTAAAGAGTTTCTATATATATATATAGTAACAATCACAAAAGAAATAATATTCCCGATATGTAAAATACTAAGGTTAACATGAAAAGTATATGTAAATGCGTCTTCAGTTTTTGGGTCGAGTAACCATTAAAAAAAAATCAGCGGTTTAAAGTTATCTTTATTTTATATTTTTTAATTATTATTAAAATAATTGAATAATATTATATATAATAAATATGTGATTACAAATACTATAGGAACAAAATTATAAATATTAAAATGCAACACTACTTTGGAACGAAGAGTTGTGAGAACAAAAATTTATTTATAATCTATAAGATAATGAATATTTGCACACACAAAGATGTAATAAAAAAAACAACAATTACATACAAACTACAAAGCATGGATCAGTGGGTGTGTATTTATACAAAATAGCCCAACACAATAGTTGTACATTCAAACCTATTTTGCACTATCTAACGTCTAATATGCATGGCTTACTAAATTAACTTATTGATGCTTTCTGAAGAACGCAATAACATAATCGTACACCACCTCCTTGGCATTGTACCCAATAACATAATCAGCATGAGCATAATCCTTGATGAATTGAACAGAAAACTTGTCTAAATCATGGCTCTTTAAGATGTCCAATAACATAAGCACATCGGTAATGTCCGAGAGGGCGTCTTTGCCGCCATAGCTCAAGAACAGAGGGATGTCTGAAGGTATTTTGGTAAGGTCATAACGCGGAGGGAACAAGCTTCCGTAATTCTTAATATTCAAATCCGGCATTTCATAGTTGAATTTTGTGACTTCCCCAAATCTAATAACTGTACCAAATTTCCCACACAAACTCATTATTTGGGTAAATTATTATAACATATACTTTTCGTCTTTTTCTTTTATAAAAAAAAATAGATTTTATTAATGAATGACCAATACAATTTTTTGTGAATTTCAAAACAAAATAAAAAAATAAGACAGTAAAATAGGTACTCCCAAAAGAAATGAAACAATATTGTAAAAGAAAAATTAGAAAAATAAAAAATGACCTCAGACATAATTTTAAGGGATTTTCCAGTGCAGACAAGGTTTTCGTCTTTTATTTGTTTTAATTTTGTTCCTAAAACTTCTAAGAATATAATCTTATTACCTTGAGATAAGTGTATTAAGTTCTTTGTGGCTGTTGGCTGCAAATGGGCCAAGAATACATTAACGACTGTAGAATTGAGGCAGCAATTACTACCTGAAATTTATTTTGAAAGAGTTTAATTTAAATAATTATGTGATAGTGTTTCCACAATAATGCATGGAATTAAATTGTTGACAAATTACAATGAAGTTGGAGAAATTAAGAGAGTTTTATTTACCACTAATTGCAGTCATCAAATCGTCGCACTTTATCCGATGGGTATCGCAGATTGCTTTGATTGCGGAAACAACACTTATCCTACACAAAAATATTTTTCATAATTCATTAATTTATGGTATCAAATGCTAATATTTTTTTTAATTTATTTGGATGAAAAATCCAACTTATTTGTTAGGATATATTGCAAGTTTCATGTTCGTAATGGTACCTGTTGGGATCAAATTCTGAAGTACCAGACATGGCAGTCATCTGTTTGAAAAAAAAAAAAGTGGAAAAAGCAAGCACAAAACGTTCTCCTCAGTTATTAATAGTTAGCATCGAATAAAAATAAATAAATACAAAGAGTTACATTATTATTTAATATTCGGTAAAAAAAAAAGTTGTTTTCACGCTAAGTTAATAGCTAAAAATCTTTAAATAATGGCGAATATTATTGTATCCATAAGGGTGATTTATCTTTTTTTAATATAGTAATTCACAATTAACTTAATAAATATTTCTTTTGAAATATATGAATGTATAATTTTATTTAAACAAGAGCTTTTAAGATATTTTGTATACTTTTTTCATACAAAATAAACAAATAATAAAATATTTTTTTCATTCTTCTTTCTCATATAAAAAGGACATGTAATATAACATATTATTTTTTTTAATGTTCTATGATCATTCTAAATCAAATTTTATAAAAATTAAAAAACAAATAAATAGTATATATATTCCAATTATAAAAAGTTATTTATTGAATTAATCAGAAAAGTAAATTATTCCTACATAAGAAAGAATACCATAATATTAACCTTAAATAAGAATTTAATTAAATATATTAAATTATTTAAAAAATTTCGATTATTAACTTTATACGAATACAAAGTAAAATTTGATTTACCTCCGCAATAAAAGTCTTGGCAGCAATATTTGCAATTTCAGTGGTAATGTGACTCAAATATGCAATGGGGCATAACAATGCTGCTGATTTCATCCGGTTCAACACCACCTCATTCCTCTCCGCAAGTGATAATAAAGCTACCAAAGTTCCCTGCCAAGCATGCCCTTATTCTTAGTTACAACTCAACTTACAATTTTACTCGCCAAACGTTTCGTAATCATAGTTTTTTTTTACATAATAGTCATAATTTTTTTATTTTAATTTTTATTTTTATTTTTATTTATGGATTGTTATCGAATGAAAAAATATTGGTAACCAATAAAAAATAATTAATATTCAACCAATTTTATATTTTTTTAAAATAAATAAAACATCCAATTGACCGAATTTTTATTTGTTAAGAAGCGATGATGGTGAATATAATACTTACCAAAGAATGGCCAACATAATGAATCTTCTGTCCTGTTTGGTTGTAAACATAATCAAACATAGCAGGTACATCATTAATAACCATGTCGTCAAAAGTCCAATCCCAGAAAGCCTGTGATACACGTTTACAACAAGTCAATGATAATAATAATAATAGTGACACAAGATTTTAAGAAAGAAATGTAGTGAAAGAAGAAAGAAAGGTTATTACAGGTTCAGCGGGGCGGAGGAATTTGTGTCTTTGGCTATAAATGGTTCCTCTGGCGTTAGCGATCCACACATCGTACCCACTGTCAGCGAGACTCATGGGCAGGTTTTCATCTGGGGGGTTAAGCACCCATGACATCCCACCCTAAAGCATATCAAAATTAATCATCAAATTAATTATCTTAAATATAAGGTCTGAGACTTTAATTCAATATGGCAATCAGTGCATTATGAGTGACTACATCCGAATTCGAATATAACTTACCACCATTACTCCATGCTGTATTAACACCGGTGGCCTCTTGGCCCCGCCATTGCTAACGTTTTTTCTACCTTCTGGGATCCTTTGCAAGCTGAGAGTGAACCCATCTTTCGTTGTGACCTTTTAAAATAGAAAAGGAAAACAAAGATTGACTTATAAATTCATATTGCAATTTGCGCAATTGTGATGCATGCATGCAATTATGTAAATGCTTTAGAATGTATGTGATGATATGATTACAAGGGGAAAAAAAGGACTTACTTCATGTTCATCACATTTGTAACCTTGATTAGTGACAAAAGAGGCACATAAACCGTCATTAAGGAGTTTTATACCAGAAGTAGGGCCACGAACTGAAGCCTGGGCTTGAAAATTACCAACTGCTGCTAACACCATTGGGACAGATAAAATTGCCAAAACAGCGTAACCCAACAAACCCATGGAAGCCAGTTTCGTTTTTATTTATTTATTTATAATTTTAATTTTAATTTTCTATGAGTATGTAACTGAATGAAGGAAGGAAGGAAAGAAGGGGAAATGTTTGCATTGTGATTGAATTGCATATATAGGGGATGGAAAAGTGGAGGCGAGAGAATGTAAGTGGGAAAACACAAGCAAAAACTAGTGGAAAGGATTATCTTCTATGTTTAGTTGGTTTTTTTTTTAATCTTTATTTTAATAATGTGGTAGTTACGGAGTGGTGCTCTACCTCTTGCAATAATAATGGAAAACCAAACATTTTATCTTTGTGGTTTTCTATCTATTTTCATACACTGATACACTATCATACACGTTTACTTCTTTTCAATTTCCTCTAATCCTTAAGCTTAAAGTGATAAATATCTTCTTGCACTATCATGTGGTTGTTGTATTACAAAAAATAAAGATGAAAAATACTCCTTCAAACACTGAAAATTATTCATCATATATGTTTATTGTTTTGCACGATTTTAGTTGAATGGATTAATATAGTTTATCAGTTACCACCAATTGGCATCCAACTTAAGTTGGTCTATCTTCAATTCACTATTCCGTATAAAAAGATGTTGGAAGTTGGAATCTCAACTTATTATATATTGTGTATAATGTAATTCATTGATCTATTCGATTTGAAATACTTCTCAAACCAACAAAACAAAAGAAGTGATGCTAGTCATTTATACCCTATTACTTGTAGGGTTGAAAGTGAGTCAAATCATTTAATGAATTAATTCAAATTCGACTTATTAATGACTCAATTAGTTGAGCTAAATTTGAGTCTGGTTTTAAGTTAAAAAATTAAATAAGTCGAGTTTGAGTTTAAGTAAGTTTAATTTATTAGTTCGTAAGCTGACTCAAAAGTATATACAAATGTTTATATATTTATTAAATTATTAATACACATAATATTCAAAATATTAATTGCTTTTTAACAAAGATGATATTTTATATATAAGAAAGTATTAGTAATCAACAAAAATAATTAATTTTTGTTGATTATTTAGCACCATTATTTATATTTATATATATGTCATATTGTTATAATTTATTAACATAAAATTATAGATTATGTTAATGTTATATGAATCAGCTCATGAGTTTTGGATAAGCTAAGTTTAAGCTTAACATAAATTTTCTATTTGGGCTGGATTCTGTTTACTGTTTTTTCTTTGTCATTGATTCTGTTTATTGTTTGGATTTCGGTTTTGCAATTTTATAAACAAAGTCAGGAGTCCAGTCCAAGAAAAAAAAAAGGGGGTCAAGTTTCAAGCATAAGGCCCCAACCCTAACTCAACTTCTCTTTCTCTCCCGCCGTCTGCTTTCCCTCCCTCTCCTTCCACGGTGACTGCATTCACCAGCTTAATCACTTAAATCTTCAAGCAAATTAAACATGCCGAAATCCAAGAGAAATAGACCAGGTTCGTGTTTTTCTCCCTCGCATTTAGCGCGATTTCCTAATTTTTTTATCTGAACCCTAGTTTGTTGATCATGGTGGAATTTTGCAGTTACACTTTCGAAAACCAAGAAGAAGGGAAGGGAACACAAAGAGGCCATTGTCAATTCGATTAAGGAGGCTGCTGAGAAATACTCGTCAGTTTATGTGTTCTCTTTTGAGAACATGAGGAATCAGAAATTCAAGGAGTTCAGGGAGCAGCTAAAATCGAGTAGCAGATTCTTTTTGGGTTCGAACAAAGTTATGCAGGTCTCTCTTGGTCGATCTCCTGCTGATGAAGTCAGACCGGGTCTTCATAAGGTTTCCAAGGTTCAAATCTCACCACCTTCTTTGGTTTTGTTTTTATTGATTAATCATTTTTATTATTCTTCATTTGTTGTTTTATTTCTTGTAATATAGTTATTGCGTGGAGATTCTGGCATGTGTTTTACCAACTTATCAAAAGAAGAAGTTGAAAGGTAATCTTGGCATGAAGGACTATATTTGTTATCTTAGAAATTTGATGCAACCATTGTGCTGAACTTCATTTTTATAATACTTTTTTAAATCCATGCCATGAAGATTCGACTATGATTTTGCAGGCTTTTTAATCAATTTGAAGAATATGATTTTGCAAGAACAGGAAGCATTGCCACTGAAAAGGTGTGCAGCATCTCTTCCATGTTTAACCTAGCTACTATTCATGCAAATGCCATATGAAGGGGGTCATTGTCTATTGGGTTAAGTTGCCATTGGCAAAAATGCTTTAGGGTGTGAACCTTTGGATAAGGTTAGGTAGTAACGAATGCACACATTTCCATTCATTAGTAAGACTCACAATTTCACATTTGTCTAGGTTGATCTTAAAGAGGGTCCTCTAGAGCAGTTCACACATGAGATGGAGCCCTTTCTTCGGAAGCAAGGCATGCCTGTTCGGTTAAATAAAGGTATGCTTGTACTGTTCTGTAATTATGTATTCAATGCACCTGGCGACTTTGGACATGCATGATTGATTTGATGGTTCCATATTTGCAGGAGTTGTGGAGCTTGTTTCAGATTTTGTTGTTTGTGAGGAAGGGAAGCCCTTGTCACCTGAGGCAGCACGGATACTGGTTAGTTTGTCTTTATTATTACCGAAATCATCCCTTCCAATTAGGTGCTAGCATGTAAATAAAAGCAATTGAGTTCTACATACACTTGTGCAAAAAAAACCAGTTCTGTTCATTGTTCTTCATCTTTGTGTAGAGAATGAGCACGCTCTTGATTGATTTATATTTCAAGGGAATTCTTCCTTTTCTTTTTATATAAGTTTTTAAAAAATTATATAATTGTATCTGCATTATTAATGTTTGTGAATACATGGTGAAAATTGAGATGCTGACACATTGATTGCTCCTCTTTGAAGCGCTTGTTGGGAATCAAGATGGCTTCATTCCGGCTGCACCTGATCTGCAGGTGGACTCCTGATGATTTTGAACTTTACATCGATGGGCCTGAAGATTCAGATGTTGAATGCTCATAGTCCCTCGGTCTGTTTAAGAATGTTGAAGTGTACAACAATGTGATGCATACAAAACTATCCAGAATTAGTATTATTTAGTTTCCCTCTTTTTGATCCTCCCCATTTTTGTTTGTTATTTTCTTCGCCGTCCTCAATAGCTCAGTTTTGTGGTTGTGTGAATCCTGTGAACTAGCCTTAAAATGGAGGTAGCATTAACCATTGTAAACGAAATTCGGAAATTGTTGGCATTGTTAGTTTAATACACTATTAATTTTTCTAGTAAAATGGGTGACTTGAGCGTTGAGAAGAATGAGAAGGAAGGCATTGTGTTTGGGTTGGAAATAGATAAATTCAAGTAATCAAGTCTTTAGTCTTGCATGTGAAGGAAAGGATTGAGGCTAAGAATTTTCATACTTTTCAAACATTTTTATCTTCACTAAGCTAATGTCTTTCTGGTCTTTTTATCATTCTTATAGAGTAAGAGGTTGCTTTATAGTTGTATGTATTTGAAAGATGAGTGGTAGCTTTTCCTTGTTGATTGGATGTAGTAGTATTTGTTTTGTGTCTATACCTTTATACATACAGATGCCATTTAAAAGATCCAAGGGACAAATCGAGCTACAGAATTATATTAGGGACTATGGAAGTTGCAGAAACTTCTGGTAAACTTGAACACCAAAAAGTCAAAAACTAGTTGTAACATAAATGAGTTAAGGGTTTGTCCATCATGTGGGCACATGTTAAGATTTCAAACGAAGAAAGTTTTTATTGAAAATATAAAAAATGTTAAGTTTTTAATATTTTTTACATTCATTAAATGAAAAAATTTAAAACTTTTTTCTAATGATAAGCTTATCATGTGCTATAAGCAGTTAAGCACACATTTTAGCTAAATGGACACATTTTAGCTAAATCCATTAGTTAATTATGCAAATATTATAATAAGATCCAACCATTTATATTTTATTATAAATCGTTCTTCTCATGTAATATACTATCAACACAACCTTTGTTAACTAACTATTCAAAAGCATTAAAGACTGATATGATTTGATATGTTTGACTTAAATGTTAAACATAATGTGTTAACATCTTAATTCATATCTTTGTATGAAGATATTTTCAAAAAAAAAAAACTCTGATGAACCAGTAATCGGATGGGATTACTTAAGGAAAATTTCATTGCATATATCAACATAAAGCATCTCTTTATCGTTTACATGCTTTCGGATTCATCTTGCCGCATGTCACTTTAGAATGTACACTTGAATTTCAATTCAACCAAGAAACACCTTAATTCATCATTGCCTTTGCAGCAGAAATCAATGTTTTCCATTTACTGCTATTGCAGGACTCGGCGGCGGCCGCCTCCTCCTCTCAGTAAAGCTACGGCATGAAGACAAGCCCGGAATGCATTTTTGCACATATTTAGCTGATTTCCCTCTAATGGACGCGCGATCCTCACTCATCACTCTTTCGCTACCGCACACAGAATTGGTGCCTGAGATCAGGTAAGGTGTACTCTGTGCAGACTTGGGAGGAACATCTTGCGTCATCATCGGTTTAGCATTTTTCTTGTCATAGCGGTTGGATTGATCACCACCTTTCATGCTTTCTTGAAAAAGCTCTAACAGTTTCTTTTTCTTTTCAGGTGATGATTCGGCAGTGGAACCGGAACCTCTATTTGCAGAAGGGGTTCTAAAAGCATGGTGAACTGGAGTTGTACCGCGAGACGGTGTAAAGTCTGTAGCAAAATGAAACAGACAGAATATCTAAAGTTAATTATAAGAAGTTGCAAGAACAAATGAATTGTTCAATAGAATATACAAATGAGATAAGAGTTGAGTAAGATCCTTACCACCATTGACACTATAGAAATCATCTTCACAATCTGAGTCTAACCAAGCCTTGGAATCAAAAAATGCTTCCTCTTTGCTCCCTGTATAAGGCGAGAAAAAAATGAAAAAATATTCCAAATTCAAATATATGGAAAAGTATGGTTAAAATAGATCAACAAGACACAATTTTTTTTCTTCATTTCTCATTATAAATATCAAATTGCCTTGAGATAAAAATAAATATAAAAAAAAAGAATAGGCATTGTTTTTTGACTTGATTTTAAGATATCAAACTATTATCTTGTTGGTAATAACTACCACATGCTCAGCCCATTCTGGTCTCTAAGTCAAAGTTGACTGCCATCTTTGAACAATAATAATCAAAGGCAAGTTTTTGGCTAGTGTTCAAATTACTACTCCCACATGGAAGAATTTACAGAATCAACAAAGCCGTGTCCCACTAGAAGGAGTCTGGCACATAGATCAAACGATACTATTGCGCCATATCATAATAAATCATGTAAGGGATAAAACAATCTCTCATATGAAAGTAAATTACATATCCATCTACATTATCCTCACTACCTCAGCTCTTGTGTGCCAATTATGTAAGCCTAAGGCTTAGCCACATGGAAGATGGAACCCATACAGAATTATATAGACATAGAAAGAGAGAGAATTGTGAAATTATTTTCTTATGCTTCACCCATATCATTCATATGATTCTGACAAAAGAAGAATGAGAAGGAAGTGTGACAGGGTATCTATGTTTAAGGGATGCCATAAACAGACACAACTACTTTAATATAATAATATCCAAATTAATCAGAGAAATAAATATCATCTTTTTTTTCCCCCCGGTTATAACTGTCCTCAAATTCCCTTGAATTGTCCACCTCCCAATACAGATCATATTAGTTGGCAATATGTTTTCATTTCATTATTGGAAGTTGGAACATATCATATTAGAGACCAAATAAAGATAAATATTCAATAGACTCTACATCTTCTGAGATGGAAAAATCATGGACTTACAACCACAAATAGTATTTTACAAAAATAGAAGAAAAAATGAAAAAGGATAATGTTTGTTTGTTTTTTTTTTTTTTTTTATATGGCTATGATAATACAATAATACAAGTCTGACAATAAAAAGAAATGATAGGTGGATACATAAAGGACAAAATAAAATTTCTTGCAGTTTCTGGCACATGTACCAAGAGATTGATAATTCTCCAGATCTTAAGCAAAATCAAGTCCCAGAAACATTCATATATTAATAGAAACAAAACTTGCATACAAGGTCACCAATCAAATAAATGAATGAAAAAGGAGGAGAATATGAAGAGATAGATACCTTGGTCTGTTAAGGTAGGTGGGGAAGGAGCCACAACGTTTTCAGGTTTAGAAGCAAAAGAAAGCTTGAGGTTGATGTCTTTGTTAGTGTTTTTAGTAGTGTGGAGTGAATAACAGGAACCCATCACTGAAAAGACAAGAGCTTTTTGATCATCACAGAGAGAGAGAGAGAGAGAGAGAGAGAGAGAGAGAGGAAAGAAGGTGTAATATGCGTGTGTTGGCGTTATAGAAAGAAAGAAAGGAAGGAAGGAAGGAACGAAAACGTGTGAGGGTGTGGTTGTTAAGGTTGTGGTTGTGAGGAAGGAAAAATGCTTTTGGAAGAAAAACCAAAAACAAAAGAAAACAAAAGAAATGAGTGAGTGAGGGAGGGAGAATGGAGAATGAATGAAGGTGAAGAGAAAAGGTTAAGAGTTAAGAGGGAATTGGGCAAGAGAGTTGAAAGTGAAGTTATGTCAACATTGCTGACTCATCTCTCATGCCTGCTGCCCACCACTACATTGGCTCTACTCTAATTAACGTGTATGATGTTTAATCAAATTTATTATTTTTAGCAACATTTGCGTAATAAATTCTTCAATTTTAAATTCTAATATTTCAAAATTAAGATTTAAAATATATTGGGTTCTTAACATTTTTCGGTATATAATACAACTATATTATATATTATGTGTATACTTAAAAACAAATTATTCATATAAAGGATATATTAAATATAAAATATCTTAAAAATAAATTAAATAATATATGTATTTACATCAAAAGATTAAAATATTATTTATATTCTTAACGTTTGTAAAAAAGTTTTAAAAACATCTCTAATATTTAATTTAATTTGATTCAATTTTACTTCAATGTTTTTAATTGGTTTTAATTTTATCCATAATCGTTGACAATTTTATCTTCAATATTTTCAATTTGTCAATGATTAGGAATAAAATAGAAACCAAATGAAAATGTTATGATAAAATAGAATCAAATTAAATGTTGAGTATTTTTAAAATTTTTCATAAACGTTAAGGACATAAACCATACTTTACCCTATATATTAATATGCGATGAAAACTTTTTTATATACATATAGTATTTTTTTATATAATATATCACGATATATTACCTTTACGCTCAAATTTAACTATTAAATAAACCAGCTATATATAATATAATTAAATATAAAATAATATTAAAAATACCCAACATTTTTTTCAAACCAATCAAATCTCAATCAAGTCTTTTTTCCAAACTCTCACCTGACGCGTGTAATGTACGTGGAAACCACACTCTTCCAAAATTTGAAAACGCACGCGCTTCTTCGTCCCAGTTTCTCTATAACTCCTCCTCCTCCTCTTATCTGCTATAGCGTCGCTGTCGTCGGTACCGCCGTCATCGCTTCTTCTTCTTCTTCTTCCTCCTCCTTATTATGTTGTTGTTGTTGTTGTTGCTGTTATTGATAATCTTCTTCTTCTTCCTCTTTAACAGAATCGAATTTTCATATAAAACAGAATCGGATTTGCATATAAAATAGAATTGGATTTCTGGAATTAAAAAAAAAAAAAACAAAGTGGATTTTCATGAAAAAATAGAACTAGATTTTCAAGAAAAACAGAGCCGGATTTTCATGAAAACAGAATTGTATTTCGAAAAAATAAAGTGGTTTTTCATTAAAAAACAGAACCGGATTTTTATAATAAAAAAAAAAATAGATTTATGAAAAACTGAATCGGATTTTCATGAAAATCAGAAGCACGCCTAGATGTCAGGCGTGCCCATCTTGACGCCTAGGCGACTAAAAACAAAACCGAATTTTATAAAAGAAAAGAAGTAAATTTCATTGAAAAATAGAATCGGATTTCATATCTTCTTCTTCTTCATTATATTATCCTTCTTTTTCCTCATTTATTATCTTATTTTTGTTTTTCTTCTTTTTCACTGTCAATGCCATCATCGTCGTTGTCGTCACCGTCACCGTTGTCGTCTCCTCCTCCTCGCTGTCGTCGTCGTCTTCTTCTTCTTCTCCTCCACTGTCATCTTTTTCATCGTATATTAATATCCTCCTCCTCTTCCTCCTCCTCCTCCTCATCTTTCTTATTCATCTTCTCCGCTGTCATCTTTTTCTCTATCATCGCCCTCCTCCTCCACCTCTCCTTTTTATTGTCGTCATTGTCGCCGCCGTCGTTGTCATCCTTGTTGGAAGAAGCTGCAAAAGAAATAGAAAAGGAGAAGAAAAAGAAGAAGAATGATGAGAGAAGAAGGAATGACCCGTGTGCCGATGTGAAGGAAAAAGCGCGTGAAAAAAAAAAAGAATTGGTTAAACTTGGTTGATAAAATTACTTGGTTGCCTAGAATTATTGTATTAAAAATATATAAAATATCATGTATATTTCTACACAAGTATTTAATAGTCAATTTTTTTTTGTCTTCTTAGTAATCAATTTGATATTTTCATGAGTAGTTTTCTTTCGCTTTTTATGATATAATAATATCAATATATATATGAAATGTCCTACCATCATTGTAATTATTATTGTATGTGGATTCTCATTTCACAGGGATGGGTCCTATGGGAAAATGAACAGTTTGTTTTGTTGGAATTAGAAAAAGATATTTTTTTTTTAAGAAAAATAATAGTTTCTTTTATGTTTTCCGGAATGAAAAATCTACCCCTTTACTTAATCTTGTACATTAGCCTAACTATTTGAGCTTGTACACTCAAAAGTAGGCATCCTATTTAGGTTGAAAATTTAGAATTGAAGAAGCAGAAAAAGAGCACCATTCAAACAATTCTCTCATCATCCTTGGGACTTGAGAGCATTCTCTTTTTCTCACCTCAAAAATGCATACATTACAGTATCTTTATTTTTCTCTCAGAATCAGCTAATATGTTTTAACATTTCTTAGAGGTTTTGTGTTGTTTGTTCAATTTTTTCTGTAATAGTGAAAAGGCAAAAAAGATTGGATAAAATATCCATGAATTAGTTAGAGAGATGACAAAACCAAGTGTGGAACAATGTCATTCTTCTTTTATATCCCAAACTTCTTCATCAAATTCCATGTAACACACATTATTTTTGCTCTTTTTTATACACATCTCTCAAACTTGTTAGCATACATTTATCATCTCATATTCTCATATGAATTCAAAAACAGCAAAATATGCAACATATATAACCTCTAATTTCATGCAAGAGTGCAAGACTATTCACTATACAACCAAATATCCCTGAGCAGTTCATATCTAACTGGAGATTCATCTTTTGATGACTTCAAGCTTGGTTTCGCAGAAACTTCCGACGAGGACGAGGAACCACCGAAGAAGAATATCGACGATAGCGGGCATTTCAACTCGTCGAGCTCATCGTCGCTGGTGTATGACTTGCTTATCACAGAAGATCTACTTCTTCTCAACTGAGATTTGTTTCCAAAATCCCCAACAATGCTTGCAATGGAAGTTACCGGTGGAGGGAAATATACAATTGGAGCTGCAATGCATGGGTAGTTAAGAACAGATTCTTTTCCATCTTGTATACCACTCTGCATTGAAACACTCAATTTTAGTATAATGTTTATGCAGGGTAAAATTTTAAGTGCATATTTAATTTACTAACCTCTGAATTTAGAGCATCAAGAACAGAAGTGGGAACTGGATCAGTGCAAAACTCATCTGGCACAAAACTGTCTAGAATCTTCTTAATAAGTGTGGCACTAAACATTGGGCATACCTTAGCAAGAAAGAATTAACCCTTTAATTTCATGGTAACTTGGTATGTAAGTAACTGAATGAAGGGAGTTTCAATTTGAGTTGCAAACCTCTTTTCTAACTGATGCACTTAACAACATGTCCTTAGGAAGCATTAGAAGGTCACTGAGTGCATTAAGAAGATTGAAGGACTTGAAAGATGTGATTTTTCTTTCATCATCATCATCATCATCATCATCATCCATGCCAAATAGATCACTCAACCATCTAGACCAGGTCCCAATCTAGCAAATTGAGAACAAAAAATAAAGTATGTTTTATATCAAATTTGATTTGTCTTAAATTAAGAAAAATGAACATTTAAAAAGTCTAAAGAACTTACTACAGTTTTTAGGGTTGCACCAGCTCCAAAGCTTGATTTGGCAGGTGGAATGGGGAGAACCTTTGGATCAGTAATGGGATCTGATAGAGGATCAGTTGGGATTTCATCATCAGAATTGCGAAGAATTGCATTGAACATAGCCACATCTAATCTTGCCACGCACTGCTCCATTATCTACATCAACACAACATAGTCAAATCATCTGACGATTTTCAACTATCAACTTCACGTGAAAACAAGCGAGTCTCCACCATTTTAGAGACAAAGACTAACCAATCTACGAATTATAGGCAAACAACCACACTCATGCCCTGCAGATCGAATAGGACAGAGTCTTTCACAGGTTTCCTTAAATGCTTTCTTCCAAATATCAAGTGCCAAGTTCCCCTCCCTTTTCTCTTTCTCACATGAGCCACAATTCACTTCCTTTTGTGCCAATTTTGCAGCAATAGGCTGCATATGTGGAGTTAGAGTCTGTATTAAAAAGAATGTTAGAAACCATATTTTTGAGAGACCTGAGACTTGTAATATTGTTGGTGGCGAAAAGAGAAGGTAAGATCAGCATTTACCTGCCACCAGATAGATTCAACAATGCGAGAGAAGATCCAAGCTTCCAATTTTTCCAGTGCTGATGTGAACACTAGTGGATCCTCCCAGTTACCAAAACTTCCATAGCCTATTGCTGTATGTTCATTCTTTGCAGGGTGGCATCCCTTCAATCTGACAGCTGAGGAGGTTACCTTGCCGAACAAGTCACCCTCGCGTTTTCTTCTGCGGATTCCTCCAGAAGTATTTGATTGAACAGAATCTTTGATAGACCGGTTTATAATTGTTCTCAACACTATTGTATTAGACAACCAAAATGTCAACCTGCGCGTATTTGTTTCATTCATGAACAATTTTGTCAGAATTCGAATCTTTCGAATGAAATAAGAAATAAAGCTCAAATATACCTTGGGACATCATTTCCACAAGCTTTTACAACAAGTACTAATCCAGAAACAGAGGTTTTAGCAGCCCCAGATTTTCTTCCTTGAATGTTTTCTCTGTAAGCATGAAGATACAGCCTAGAGAGGCGCCGAGCCGGGGCATGGACCTTACTCATGGAGTTTCCATGCTCAGCAACTACAGAATACAAAGCAGACTCAATAGCAGCTGCTTCTCTTAACTCTCCTTCAAGCTTCTTTATCTTGTTTTCCAAATGCTCCGTTTTTCCATCTAAACCTGCATTTCTTGTTGCTTTTGGATGAACCTTTGAATCTTTTCTGACGTACCCTCCACTAGTTCTTGAATCTCCAAGACCACCATTTTCCTTCACTTCAACATAGTGATTTGTACTATGCAAGATCTTTGGTCTTTCAGTAGAATCTGTAGTACTACCAAATGAGACTTGATCTTTGTAACCTTGTGCTATCAATTGTTCATCTCCTTCCTCATATCTCCTCTCATTGCTTTGAGAATTATCACAGTTTTCTTCGCGAAGATTCTCGCCTTTGTAGTCACTACTACTTTGATCTTTGTTCTTCATTTGAACACCTGCAGCTACCTTTTCATGAACATTCTGATCCAAATTTTCATAATCAATTTTCCTTGTCCCGCTTTTTGAATTCAGATCGAAACTAAAAACTAAAGACGAGGATGAAGAATCTGAATCAGTTCTTGCCGGAACACGTTCTTGAGTTAGCAATGAATTAAGCTTAAGAGAGTGAGACATGGAAGCATCAGAAGCAAAGGAATTCTTCTTGTCATTCATACTTGTATTGTAAGTTTGTCTATCTGGCCCATTCTGCCAACATTGAAAGACATGTAATAAACAATTTTAAACTAATCAAACTGAGATATAACCATTCGGTGCACTCTTCGGTACATATGTAAAAATGTACAAAGATGTAATGGTAGCCGTTAATCTTTAATACATGTGCATATGGAAAGATGTGTTTGATAAAACTGACTATCAGATATCAGATATAGCATATGTGTACATTTAAACTATTTGACATTTGTACCTTAGAATTTACCTAACCATTCATATATGCTATCGGCTTAAACTTCTGGCAAAATTGGAATCACGACATAGTATCAGAGTTTTTATGACCAAGAAGTTTAGAGTTCGATAGTGGATAACCAGAAAAAAAGAAAGAATTTACACATAACACAAATAAAAAGAAAGAGTAACATGTACCTTTTCTGATGAATGTGAAGAGTCACCATCATCATCATCATCAGTGAAAGAAGCAATCTCAGCTTCCTCAGCATATTCTTCACTAATCAATTCCGAAACTGAGCCACCACCACCACCATTAACATTGTTTCTCTCCTTGTAATCCTCTGTAGAGAATCTTTCCTTCAAGGAAGAGCTAGCCCTATTCTTTTCCACTTGCTGAATCTTAAGAAACATCAATGGCTGATCTGTGTTTCTGTAGCTCCTCTTGCAGTTCATAGGCACACTAACATTCACACTCTCTTTATGCATCACAAAATCAGCCAACTCTATGCTACCAGTTGCCAACAACTGTCCCTTCTCGCGCCGAGGCTCGAACAAGTTCAGCTCCAAGAGATTCTTGTGGAACACGTCACCATCACCACCTCTCACAGACATGTCCCTTAACAATGTAACAGAAATCTTAAAGGACTCATTGAATTCGATCTTCCCTTCGCCGATAACAGAACCGAGCGAAGGGGAGACTAGCTTGGTGCAACCAGATGAAGCTTCTCCGTTCTTCCATTGAATCAGCACAGAACGGAGGGATCTTAGAGATTGTGTTGGTGGCCATGGCTTAATCTCCTTAAGATGAATGAGGTAATCAATCTGAACGCTTCCACTTCTTCTGTTCTTATTAGCCTTCATTCCTAGAACCATTGCTTTTACCAGGATGATGATTTGATGAACTTGTTACACAAAGTAATCACTAGCACTCTGATCTGATGAACTCAGAAGAGAGCATTCAATACATAAAACAGTGTACAACCATTCTTAAAAAGAAGGATGTAATTTGAACTATAAAATCAAGTTTATTCAAACTTCAGTTTGACAAAGGCCAATCTATACACGAAAATAGTATATACAATAGTTGAAGTTAAATATAGAATATTTTACCAGGAAAAGATAGTTGCTTGTGGTTGTGAATGTGAATGTGTGGTAGATTCAGAAAGCTGGCCATAACTGAAACTGAAATGGGGTGGCCACCATATTTTGTGAGAGAAAGTAAAAGGGTAGATGAGTGCAGGTGCATTCTATGATCTTTTGTCTTTTTCTGATTTGTTCATACATTCTTGATTCTATTTCACTTTCACTTTGTCAGTTTCACCTGCAACACCACTTTGCTGCTAAATATATATGTTAAAGATTAAAGAAGAAGAAATGAAATAAATAAAACAAAATCATGAATACTAGCTAGTTCTAGTTAGGCTAATTTTGTTAGGGAAGAAGATGATAGATTATTTTGGTAGAGGACAAAATAAACCACTTGGTTTGGTGTAAACAATGGGAATGACCATGTTCCAAGATGTTGATACCTCGCCAGAAACTATAACATAAAGTAATGCTATTTATGTATTGGAAGTAGCGTGTTTATTGAATCTAGATATTAAACATCATGTATTTTCTCATTATTTATCTTTACAATGTCCATCCTCTATTTTTTTAATGAACACAATATAATGCTTATCATCTACTTTAACATACTTATTTTATAATTTTTTTTTGGTGACTATACTTATTTTATAATTTACCACTTCAAATATGAGTTTACATGTATCAACACCAAAAAAAAAAAAAAAAAGTCGAAAAATAAAAATAAAGAAATTGTTATGAGGGTTGGTTTAATTTAGTGTTGGAGAAGAAAAGAAGATTGGTGGTATTGGTTACTCTAACAAACAAGGAGAGCCGCGCGTGAAGAACACGCCACCGATCACACGCACCAAATATGCGTCGTCATACACAACTTCTTTTGATTGGCTATGGTATCTCCAAATTCGACAGGTTGAGAACTAATTCACCGCGGATCTGAACTCATTTAAAGGTCTGTCGCTAACCAATAAGTTGTTACATGTATAAGGCGAGATTCGAACCCTGAAACTTGCTTAAGCGGACTAATGAGCTAAGCACTAAAGCGACCCAAGTTGATTATCGAGGTCATACACAACTGACAAGTGCAATACACCCATATTTTACTACTTTATTATAACTTTACTAACCTCAACCAAATTCACAATAATTAATAATAATTCTGCATTTTACTATGGTTATATATTTTTTAAATGTATTATAGCTACTAAATTCAGTCACTAATACATAATATATATATTGAAATATAAAATATAGGTAAAAAATAAATTAAATTACATATATATTTATATATTTATACATGGTGATTGATTTTGATATGCAAATAGTATTATTTTTTTATAATAATATGTTAGTTTATTAATCAAAAATTTTATTTACACATTAAAATTAAGACAATATATAATATATATTGAAATACAAAATATACACTAAAAATAAATTAAATTATACATATATATTATACATTATACATTGGTGGATGCTTTTTATGGTAATTTTGTGAAAATTGGATGGAATATTAGACCATTTAACTGAAAATCGGTCATCAAATTAATTCGATCTAAAATAAAAGTTGATAAGTAAAAAAATCAGTCAATAATTTTTTTTTAAAAAAAAATTATTTAACCAGATAACCAGTCAAACTAGTTTAAAATTTTTTGTGATTAACGAATTTAAAATAATGAAATATAAATATATTTTATTTTTTAAAAATATTTTATATATATTATATTTAGTTTCACTCCGGTCAAAGTCAAACCTCTGTTAAACTTTTAATCCTTTGAACCTCTATCCTTAACAATTTAAGCACCAGATCAATTTTCTTTCAACTAATTACTACTAATGACATTAACCACCATAAATATGGTTAGTTACCCATAAAACCCGCCAACAATAAATGGCAACTTATGATTATAGAGTAGTCATGGTGGTTTAGCCTTTTTGCTTGTAACTTCATCACCATTCACCAGCATCTGCATAGCCATACACCCTAAACTTTAGCTTCCATTTACCTTTTTTATTATTGTCTACACTCTAGTGAAGATTTAATTATTACTTAATCATTGTTAATCAAATGTTTTGTGGTTTTCATTTTAATATAACATGAACACGGTCGTATATTCTTTCATTTTAATGTTTTGTGTTTTGTATGGATATTTTGAATCAATAACAAATTATTTTCCCAATACCAAAAAAAAAATTCCAAAACCAAAAATATAATAAAAGGAGGAAAAAAAAGTATTTTGAAATTGTTAACTTGCAATAGCTGTATTATCCAAATTATAGAAAATCAATAATAGACTAATAGTCAATCATTAAACAATATTTTGATCCTAAGTTGAAGAGCATTTTCAATTTTTTTATTTTAATGAGAGAATATTACTAATCTCATCTAAAAGTAATGATGACACCTAACCATGGCTTAAACAATAATTTTATGTTAACAAGTAATTTTATCCAACCAAATTTAACCAAGTCATTTATTTCTATATTAAATAGAAGACTATTTTAATGTTAAATAAAATTTTATTTAGGAGAATTTTTTATACTATTTGAAATTTAAATAATATTCTATTTAGCATAGAAATAAATCACTTGGTTAAATTTAATTGGTCAAAATCACTCATTCAAATAGCATTACCCTGACCTAAATATAATCTTATTAAGCATCATGTACCTAAAAATAAAAATATCAACATTATATTACCTATCAACTAAAGATTTAAATAGCATATACTATAATCATAAAAAATAAATAATTGAGATATAACAACCTAGCTACAAGCTTAGCCGCACCAGTCAATATCATGGTTTTCATTAATAATAGATCAAGGCAATAGCTAGGGGAAGGTTCTAACAAAATTTAGATATGAAATTTTGCTTAAGAAATAATTAAAACCACTTAAAGATCATTTGCATAAGGGTATGGCAGCTTTAGCCAATATATGAGTGATGAATTTGCCATTCAGAAAAGAGGATAATGTGAAGGGTTGGGATGTCCGCTTCCAGATTCATGAGTGGCTGTAGTTATAAGAAATATTTCATTTTCTTTACGTAATATTAATTTAAAGATGGAATACATCTATCTGAAATTAAACTAAGGATTTGACATCCCTCCTTTCCTAACATATTTGTATCATTTTGATTTTTTTTTCCCAAGTCACAAGGCGGAATTCAAGGCGGAATTCGAACTCCACACTTACTTAAGCGGACTAATGAAGCAACTACTAGACCAACTCAAGTTGACTGTAGCATTTTGATCTTAATCTCGTGTTTTCACTTTTCCCTTCCCCTTTTCCTCATCAGATTTTTTAGGCCATTTTTTTTAAATTCCCTTTTTTTTTATCTTTGATCTTGCTAGTTTCTAAACGTAGAGTAAGACAATGATAGAAACTATAACATTTAAAAAAAAAATCACAATATATCTCTGGACTATCATCCTTTACATATAAGTTTTTACCTTCAACTCTTTCTTCATGTTTGGTTAGGGGGTAAATTTAAACTAAAGGAGTTATATATGTAAATTTATATCAAATTTACCCCCAATTTTACCTCCTAACCAAACATATTGAGTGATTGGATCCATCCTTCATTTACTTACAATATTCTTTTAGGACCTTCAAAGTTCAACCTAACAGTCCTTGTTCAAGTTCAAGAATTGTTTCAATGGTATGAACTACTTTTCTAGTATCTAAATAGTTGTATGAATCCTATATAACAAAGCTCTATCATAATCTAGAAAAACCGGAAGAAACAGGGGGAAACATTTTTACAACTCTAACCTTTACATTTGCACTGAGATTGACATCATCATGCAGCACTATTTTACCTTTTTTAAGTTCTAGTAATGTGAGTCCTACAAACTTGGACCTGTCGTGTTTGAATCTGATTTCTGATCCGCCTCCGAAGTGGCTTGGACTTGAGCAGCATACTGCAAGTTCCAGAGGACATCCTCGAAGGAGGGACGAGATGAAGATTCTAGTGATATGCATTTCGTTGTTATAGATATCGCGATTGACAATGACTCTTGCGAGCAAGTGGTTAGTACTAATGGATCCACAATCTTTCTTCTACCATCTTGGCTGCCAAAGGATGCCTATTGTTGCTCACAAAGTAGAAGAATTTATTAAATTAAATAAAAAGGAAAAAGACAATGATTATTTGATCCTAGAAGTTGATCAAATTAAATTTCAGGGGAAGCTCTGGAGAATCAGTATCCCAGAATTATCATAAATGTCAAATGTATGTTGAGAATTTTCAAAATAATTTTTAAAATTCTAGAGAGCTGGACATTTTTAGTTTTACACTTTTACTCATCCAAGTAAAAACAAGTGCTCTGAAAATGTTTTTACCTTTTCATTTATAAAGAATGTTTCTCCTTTGTCGCTTGCTATCGGTCCCACAAGCGATTCAAGCAATATGAACCCAAAATTATAAACATCACTCTCCAGTTTTGTCCTCTGGCTGCAAGATAAAAAAGGAAAACCGATCAGTTTATTGTTCATATACCAAAAATAATTTCATCATTTGTGTTTGTAGTGTCATACCATGATTTTAGTTTTTCTCCCTTTGCCTGCAACACAAAGAAAGCAGACGAATCACTCAACAATCAATCATGTTATATGATTGCTAAATAACTATAATGACTTCACAGCAAAGGTACCTCATGCTTGTCTATTTCTTCTCTAATGATGGCAATTCCGTAGTCGCTTAGTTTCGGAATGCGATGCTCATCAAGCAAAATATTCCTTGTCTTTAGCTGGTTTTCAAAACAACCAGGGATGACACCAGTGTGTAGGAAATGCACAGCTTTAGCAACTCCAATTAGAATTGCAAGTCTATCAGACCATTTAAGTGCCTTCCCTGCTGAAAACTCTGCATGTTTGAATGAAGCAAGATTAGTGAAGTCAATCTTCAAGGCAGAAAGCTATCATGTGAAATATAAATAATAACACTAAAAACAGAGGTTATGAAGATTGGATGAGATGTAAACTTATCTAAAGTATAAGTTTCAATCACTAATTTATGAAGACACAACTATACAATACTCGCTCCGTTTCACAAAAAGTGTCCTAAAATGTTATTGTAAATGAGCATAAATTTTCATCCATATTACTACTAAGTAGTGACAAACAATTTATATTGATGCATTCATCCAGATATTCTGACCTGATAAATAGCTGCGATAATTTCCATTTGGCACATATTCATACACAAGATGAAGTTTGTTGGAACTGGAATCATCATGTCCCCGGAATTCAATACAATGACCCAAAAGGCTAACCAAATTTGGGTGTTGAAGCTTTGAGAGCAAATCCAAGCGAGCTTTAAGATTTTGAATTGAGCATTTCTTCGACAGAGGTAAAGATCTTATCATCACGTGGGGTCCATTCTCTAGTTTACCTTTGTACAGCTGAAAATTAATAGCAAAATAAGAATGGAATTTCCAATTAACAAATGGAATGAGTTTTAAAAAATTTCCATGTCTACTAACAAACATATAAACATTACTTTCAAAACAATGGAATAAACATGCAGTATCTTTTTTTTTTTTTTTTGGTTTTATGAATGATATATATAACTTCGAAAAGGACTTCACACCTTGCAAAATGAAAAAGTTTGCGTTGTTGAAAAAAGGTACCTTCCCTATGGACCCTTCACCAACATAAGTTGACATGTCAAAGTTTCTTGCAGCTTCCTTCAACTCTTCTATTGAAAACTGCCGACAGGTTGTAGTAGCTTGCGAACCAAGCTTGACTGTTTGAGAAATGAATCCTGAAAAGAAACAAGAATTAACACATTACTTTTTTTAATTAGAATTGATCCTACAATTAAGATCTAAAAAAGACTTAAAAAATGCATAATATACACACCAAAATTGCTGCCTAAGCAACCCACTTACTAGCATTTGCAAGGATTTCAGAGGAAACCCCTGGAGTGGAGTTTCCTTGGAGAATCTTAGGCAACAAATCATGCCTAATTATCTTCCTCTGATGACATTTTTTACACAAGAAAACTCCAGACACGAGAATCGCAATCACAATTCCGACTACCAAGGCCACTGCCACGGCTACTTTCCATGCCTCGACTTTCTTCCACCCGAAGCCAGATTCGTCGCAATAAGACCCTCGTCGCTGAGTGTGCGAATCGACATTGTCGAGAGATAAACAGTTTCCACCATATCTAACAACTCTACTGTCAGATGTATTAACCAAGCAAGAAGGTAGTCCACCATTCAGCTTGTTACCAGAAATATCCACAAACCCGAGTTTGCCACCACAAGTAAGCTTCCCCGGAATGCAACCACTTAACACATTGTTTGCCAGATTCAAATAACTAATGTTTGGCAAGGAGAACAAGGAAGGTGGTGGAACCCTGCTTAGGTAATTTGATGAAAGATCTAGATGCTGAAGATGATCCAACTCACCAAATTTCTTAGGAATCTCTCCATGTAAAGAATTATTGCTCAACAAAACTGTGACTACTGATTTAGGCAACAATGGTAGTTGAGAATCTAAATCATTTTCCCTCAAATCCAAAACATGTAAACCAATAAGAGAACTTAAATCAGGCAATTCACCATAAATCAAATTGTTTGGCATGGAAATAACTTCAAGTGTTTGAATTTTGCAAAGTGAATCAGGGAATTGACCCTTGAATTGATTGCTCTTCAAACTCAACATTGTTAGATTAGAGAAAGAGGCAAACCAATAAGGGAGAGTGGCATTAAAGTAATTATCATCAAGTGTTACAGTGTAAAGCTTTACCATGGTGGATAATCTTGGTGGCAAAGCACCAAACAAGAAATTTGAACTCAAATCCAAAACCTCAAGCAAAGACAAACGATGAACAGTTTCAGGTAGTGGCCCCCATAACCCTAAGGACACTAAGCTAAGAACCCTCAAGCTTGTTAGCCTTGTCAGAGTGGTGAAAAATGAATCAATGGAGAAATCTAGGGTTAGTGTATGATTGGGAATTGCGTAACCATTGAAGGTAGATGGCTTGAGAGATTTATCTCCCAAGATTTTAAGCTCAGTTACTGAATCATCCTCGCATTTAACGGTCAAATTTGGGGAGGAAGAAAGGGTACAGAGGTCAGCATTGTAATTTTCATTTTCCCAGGCTTGTAAAGAGGGAGGGTATTCGAGTAATTTCCTTAGTTGAAGCAAGGCTTTGGTCTGATCTGATTGGAGCTCATGAGTGCCTGGGATGAACATGAACATGAACAACAACAATGAAGAAGAAAGAAGTTGGAGGAGCATCCTGCACCGAATTTGATGAAGGTGCACGTCAAATTTTGCAGTGTTCTTTGAAGACTCAATTTAAAAAATAAATAAATACATTAATGCTGGGCAGAGAGTTAATGAGTGAAAATAGATCTTTCAAACATGGAAGGACTGTTTCCATTTTCCGAGAGAATGAGACATTATTACCCCTGAGCTTAGTACTAATAAAAAGGAAAAGGAACGGAACGTTGACGATAATATGAAGGAAGGAATTGGAAAGGGCAAAGATGTAATATTCTGAATTGATAATAACTTGAGAGAAAAGAAGAAGAAGAAGAAGGGAAGAAAGGAAGAGGTCCTTGGGAAATGAGAGATTGGGAGTGGATGGTGAAAGAGATGATAAGTGAGAAGGGTCGAGGGGCATTTAGTGCATGTTGTTATTGGTGACATTAAAATGGAGGAAGAGCAGAGCAGAGCAGTGACTTGTAGGGTCACACACATCTCCAACTAGATAATGCACTAATTTCTCACTCTTCATTTTATTCTCTCTTCAACTCTTACTTTCATGCATCAGGATTTAGAAAGCCTCCTCTTTATAAAGTTTTAAAGTGCCAATACCATTGCTGTGCTAACTGCTAAGAATAAAGTGTTTAATATGTAATAAAAAAAAAATAAAGCTACATTTTTATTATACACCTCCATATATATTATTTACGACACGAAAAATATAAACATAAAAAATTTATAAAACACATAAATACAATATAAAAAACATAAAAATAGTTATATATAACACATAAGTAATATATATCAACACAAAAATTAAAATAAAATTAAAAATAATAAAAATATATAAAAATATACAATGATATACCTAAATTTATATATTTGAATACGATCATGCTGCATACACATTCTATGCTAATAAATTCTGGTAAAGATAAGTTACTATTGTAATAAGTTTGATTAATTTACCAGTGCAAAATAAGAAAAAAAGTGTTAATAATTAATAAAGAGGTAACTAACAATTAATTAATATTTTATGATCAATAAATTATTTGAAATTTAATTAAATAACAAATTTAAAATTTTATGAGACAGATTATTTGAAATCTAGTGAAATAAATTATCTAAAATCTAAATAAGCAAATTATCTAAAGCACAAGTTACTGAATTGGCTTTCTCTTCATAATGCCCTTTCCACTGCTTCTTTCTGTTTTAGAAGAAATTTTATTCAATTGGAGTATTGCAAAAGATGTCGTCTCACTGTCGAATCAACCCTCTATTATTTGTGGGATTGTCCTTTCTCTCGAGATATTTAGAGTAGGATGGAGTTTGTTCCCTCTTTCTTGATATGCAGAATTGGATTGTTCAAAGTATGAAATTTAATTATTTTTTTTCCTTCTACTCTCTGGTGGATTTAGAGATACCGCAACAATACCATTTTTCAACCAAGCTGAATCATGGATTTCGAGTAAAGTGCATGCCTTGATTAAGTTTTCTGAAATGGAACTCTATAGACTTTTTTCTATAAATCATTCTTTTTCATCCTCTTTGGTTACTCTTGATTGGATTCCTCCGGCTGTTGGCGCAATAAAACTTAATTGTGATGCCAATAAGATGCAGAATAGTGATATTGTCGGATTTATCTGCGTTATTAGGGACAATAATAACACTTGGCAATATGGGTGTGCGGGATCTATTCCTGCATCTAGTGTCCTTGGTGGGGAGTTTTTTGTCATTTGGAAAGGTTTATTATTAGTATGGGAAGCTGGCTACAGAAAAATTTTTTACGAGACTGATTGTCATGAGACTTACATTTTATTGAAGAATTTCTATATTCCTTCTTGTAGTACTGAGAGCGTGTTATTCTTAAAGATCCATTAGATTTTACTTAGGCCTTAAAGAGTGGAGCTTGCACTGATTCAGAGGACTATTAATCGAGTAGCAGATACTTTGGCCAAATATGCAATTGTTTATGGACTGCATTATGCGGAATAATTTTTTTTCTTGGAATGATCTACGGGAACTTATCAATTTTGATGTCATCCTTAGCTAGCTTTTAATTTTGCCATTGCTGCTTGGCCGCCTGTTTTTTTTTTATAATTTTTAGTTAAAAAATAGATTATTTAAAATCTTAAATATATAATTACCAAGTAGACAAGGATGGTTGACAAAAGAAATCGCCGGATGGCAGTTCTTGTAAAGGTAGCCAGTGGTAGTTGGTGGTGGCAGTTGGAGGGAGTTTGCAATAGCAACCAAAAGTAACTAGTGGTGGAAGTAAATAATTTGTGATGGAGGTAAATGGTTGAAAGTGATAAGTGTATAGTGGTTTTAAGATAAAAGAAAAAAGGAATAAAAATAAAGAAGTAATTATGAAATATTTGTGAATGGAATCAATGAATTATGTTTTTTGGACCGTAGATTTTGGTTAAATTTTGATTGGTTATCTACCGTTATTGTTAATGAAACACATTAAAAATGTATTAATAATTTGTTTTGCATCTTTTAAGGCAAAAATATTAGAAAAGATTTATAATGAAGATATTAAAGTGTCTTCTAATGAGAATATTAAATTTTGATCGTTGATTTGTGCTATTAAAATCTGATGTGTAATTAAAGAAGAGAGAAAAATTTCTAAATATAATAATATCCTCATCAAAAAATACTTAATTATTTTCATGGTAGAATTTTTTAAAATATTATTATGCTTGTTAAATTGTAATATAGTATTACAAGCATAAAGCTAATAGATATTATATACGTAAGGATAAACTTTTAACATATTAATAATTAATAGTATATTTAAAAAAAAAAAAAAAAAGGTTTTAGGTATAAAATAGCATCTGAATAAAAGACAGATATTATGAGACAAAGGAGTATGAGTATTGTGTTCAATTTCTTTCTCCCTAAGGTGCTGACCTTTCCCTCCGGGTAGTTTAATTGAGACTTGTGACATAGTACCATTCCAAGTTTAATTTAATTTGTTTAGTACTGTAATGTACGTATATATATATATATATATATATATTAGTTGAATTTATTATCAGTTCACAAATGACAAGTTTGTCATTCTAAATTTATGGCAGCATATATTTTTTAGCTCAATAATACCACGTGTGCTCAATAATAAATCACACAAATATCTTCGTAGATTTTCCCATAAAATGTTATTTGAATTATCTAGATGCATGACTTGTTTTGTTTTTTTTTTTCCTGCTGAAAATACAAAAGACAAATAATAATAATAATAATAATAATAATAATAGTGTCTTTCTAATTTTTCAGGATGCATTAGTGTTCAAAGAATAATTTAAGGCAACTACAAGAATGCATGGAATTATATTTAGTGCGTGTGGAATATTTATTTACCTTATTGCGATGGGAATAATTAGTTGCATTTATATTGAATATTTAAAAGGGTTGTTGATATTCTGAATTGAATTGGAGTGAATTGATTATTGTTAGAATAATTAGTTGCATTTATACATAAGATTATGCATCATTCCAGCTAATAATTTTCACACAGCATAGTTAGAGCGGCGAATGCATGAGCCTGGTAAATCCATCGTGAAAATGTCATCATCATCTTCCAATTTATTAGTATGAATTTCACATTAATTATATATAAGAAGAAAATTCAAGCATCACACTCTCTTTGTCCCCCCTGTTACCGTCAATACTATAAATTGTGTCACGAATAATGCACACCTCACAATTTGTGAAAGTAATTAAGATGAAATGCCTATTGGTTTATTTATTTTTTTTTTTTTTGGACAAGAAGAAATGTCTATGCCTCTGCTGTACCATGATTCTATATGAATCACTTATGCAATAAATAAAATATTATTGTTATTATTTTTTAATGAATGAAATATAATACATTTTTATATTGGATTAAACATAACTAAATCTACCAAAAATTCAAAAGACTCCTACTAAAAAAACACTTGTTCAACTGCAACAAATTTAAATGGAGTTTAAATTCGCAATGAATTAATCCTTGACCTGTTGAATTGAGAAATAACATGAGAAATCAAAAATATAAAATGAATATGAAAAATTATCATTACAAAAATTAGTTTATATGATGATAGAACACAATATTTTAGATATTAGCTCCTCAATCTATAACTCTCTAAGTATTTCCCTTTGGAGACTCGTAACAAAATATTAAAATATTTAATTTTTTACAATATTGAATATACGAACATATAAAAATTAAAAATTACATTTTTAAAGAAGGGAAGGGCTGAAGCTGAACAGCTGAAGTCAATAATTACATAATCATCTATATCATGATTCATATCCTCTGTTCACCTATTATTTATTTGGATGAATAATAATCATAGAAAGAAGGAATTTGACTAAACCATATTGCCAATCATCATATGGAAAATGAAAATCCAAGACCATAGAAAGGGCAAATAGGGGTAAAATGGTAATAAGGGGAGAGATAATATTATTTGCCCGTTAAAACGGCGAGAAGAGAGGGCCCATTCCCCATTATGGAACAGACAGCCTGTGTTGTATATGTCACACCATGTTCTTCTTTAGAATCCCACTAAAGTCCCAAATGCTTTGCTTTTCTTTTTTTTTCCCTCCCTTTGTTCCATTTTAACTGAAAAAAAAAAAGGTTAAGCAAAATGATAAGAAAAACTATGGTGAATGAATAAACTTTAAAAGTCAAAAGAATTGATATTCCAAATTGATATGATGTTTAGAAATAAGCAATCAATAAACTTTTGGCCAATGATAATTAATAAGAGATAAAAATTTAATAAAATAAAAAAAATTTAATCCATAAAAATAAAATTCAAATAAATAATAATATTTTAAATTTGCTATTAATATTAATTACTAAAATATTGATAACCTAAATTTTCTCTTTAACAAATTATATAAGCATAAATAAAAACAGAGAAACTAGTTAAAATTATTAGGATAAAAAATGTTCTATGAAAGGTAGCTAGGAGAAGATGGCTTTACTCTTTAGACATATTATTACTACCTAATTGCATTTTAGATATGCTATTGATCTTAAATAATAATTTTAGTCCTAAATTATTTTCGTGTTTTTAACATTGATCTAAACCATATGAATTATTTGCATAAACACCACCATTCCAAGTTTCCATGCAACTAATTAAACAAATAATGATGGAAATAAAAGTAGTCAAATAAGACTGAAAAGCAGATTGATTCGATAATGGTTGGAAAAGACAAACACAAGTATTACTCGATCTTGGCTCCTACTTTCAAGAAACAGAATTTGTTTTCCACTTTTACTAAATTAATGTAACTGATATAGCACAACTGATGATCATGGCCGCAACAAAAACAACCACCAAAGACAACTAAACTCTGAGAATAGCAGATAATGTTTAAAATGCTATTTGAATTTTTATGGATAAATCGTGTTTGACTGAGAATTTAATATCTACCTAATGGTAGTTACTATATTAGGCTGATTGACGTGTATAAAAGAAGAAAAAGAAATTGATTACAGTTTTATGAATATGATCGTAATGAATGTTTCAAAATAGTTTATTAGACTTAATTCAATTCTTCTTACTAGATATTATAAATTTCTAAATGCTAAATAAAGATAACACTTTTATTTT
The DNA here is from genome assembly GCA_036250425.1 of Stylosanthes scabra. Classification (NCBI taxonomy): domain Eukaryota; kingdom Viridiplantae; phylum Streptophyta; class Magnoliopsida; order Fabales; family Fabaceae; genus Stylosanthes; species Stylosanthes scabra. The sequence goes on along the minus strand of JASCZI010120935.1, from coordinate 67,174 downwards.
CATGTTCTCCTCAAGGAATAAACTAAATCTACACAAAAATCTATTTTTTTACTTTAAAAAAACACAAGTATACAGTTACACCAACACCGACTGCAAAAGATGGAAGTAGTGGATAACATGATTAATATAATGAATGATTGTATATAACTGAAGAGAAATTAATCCTCACCTCAATTTTTTATTTCAAAAAGTTCGATAAATTAGACTATGTAATTATTTAATAAAAAACATGATAGTTACTCTGTATAAATAAATAATATGATATGAAAATTGATTTGTCTAATAAAATAAAATTTTAAAAATTAATTTAATAATTAAAATTTGTTTAAGGCTAAAATATCAAATTCCAAATTTGCAAGAGCTAATTTGGAGAATTACGTCAAGATATATTTTTGAAAGTATTATTTACACACTAAAATTCAATCACTAAATTAATTTTTAAATATTTATGTATGAATATATATATTAGTTAAGCCATTTTTGTATTTATATTTTAATATATATGAATATATCTAAGTATAACTTTATTATTTTATGTAATTTTATAGAGTCAGTTATTAATTTGGTTCATAAAATTTCATTGTTCTGCCAAAATAATGTCTAAAACTTATTTTAATTTTATTTAGTTCCCAAATTTAGAAATATATCTCATTTTAGTCCTTGAAAAAATTTTCATAACTCATACGTTAATATCATGCTGATATAGATAGACGACCGACACAATAAATACGAGAAAAAATTTTGTTTGATAAATAACGTTTAAATTGAGCTAAAATGATGACGTTTTAAGGGGTATTTATGGAGAAAATTTCTTATTAAATATCTCTAGAAATAATGTCGTTTCAACTCAATTTGATGACCAATCATAAAACATCGTCATTTTAGATATTCATTGTGACAGTGATCTATCTATATCAATATAACATTAGCTTATGAGTAATGCAAGTTACCTCCGGGTCTAAATGAGATATATTTCTAAATTTAACAATCTAAAGTGAAAATAAATTTTATGAACCATTTACCAGAAAATAATAAAATATGAGGACGAAACTGAGAATTAACTCAATTTTATGATAAGCCGGTTTAATCGGTTGAACCGCTAAGCAGTTGGACACGCGCTTCCATTCAGAACCCCTTGCGTGAAACCCTAAACCCTCACCCTCTCACTCTCTCTTGCTCTCTCAGTCTGAGTCTCTTCCTCGCTTCCGCCCTCCCTCGCCGTCGCCTCTCATCACTCGCGCTCTCGGAATCTCCTATCAACTTCACAGTCACAACATATCGCCTCTGAATCTGCCTCGCCCTGCCTCTCTCATCTTCCATTTTCTATCTGGTAGTGCTATTCTCTTGTCAAGCTAACTGAACCGGCGAAAGTTTCGTGAGGAAGGAGGTCGACCCAAGAAACCGACGCCAAAATGAAGATGGTTAACGCTTTCAACATGAAGGTAATTCTGAAATCTCCTTTGGTTGTTCAAATCATTGTTTACACCGAATGCATGCCAAGTGTTTGTGAAAATGCCACCCTATTTTAGAATCCTGTCTTGAATTGATTTGTTTTTAAATGTTATCAGAGAGCAGCGGCTGGACTAAGACGCATTAATCTTGATGGTCTCCGGTGGCGGGTTTTTGATGCCAAGGGGCAGGTCAGTGTTCAATTTCTCATATTTGCTGCTTCTCTTGAAAGCCTCGTGCAAATTGCGATTATGATTGCATGATACGATTTGTTGTTGATTTTGGTTTCTATTCACTACCCAGAGAATTTCTGCTTTTCAGCACACATAAAATGTTTTGCATACATTCAATTTTTGGTTTGCATTTCCTTTTCATGACTTGGATTTAAACTCTCAAATGAAAATCTCAAATGACTCACTTTAAGATTGAGTCTTTCAACTCTTGGAGTGTTGTTCAAGTATATTATTTGCATTGAGTGCATGCCCGTTAAATGTAGCTTTCCAATATTTTTTGGAGATGTAGACATACCAGTAAGTTGGCATGTCCTAGCTTTATACTTATCTTAATTCATGAGGTAATTTAACTAGTGCATTTGTTCCTTTTGAGTAGGTCCTTGGGAGGTTAGCATCTCAAATTGCTACTGTAGTTCAGGGAAAGGATAAACCAACTTATACACCTAATCGTGACGATGGAGATATGTGCATTGTGCTTAATGCAAAGGATGTTTGTGTCACTGGGAGAAAGCTTACAGACAAGGTCTACTACTGGCATACAGGGCAAGTGCTGTGCCTTAAGCACTTTAGTTAATACTGGTGAAATATCAATTATTTTAGGCTTCTTGTAAATCAAATGGTTTTATTTTGATTTATATGGCTATCTTCTATGGTCCAACTATCTTTGTCGCCAATTTTATCTTTGCTGTTTATTGCATTATTCACAATACGGTGATGTAACGTAATAGAGACATAATGTTGTGTAGGTATGTGGGCCACCTTAAGGAAAGGACTTTCAAGGATCAGATGGCCAAAGATCCTACAGAAGTCATTCGCAAAGCTGTTTTGCGCATGTTGCCTAGAAACAAATTGCGTGATGTAAGTGCTACATTGACCCTTAATTTTGAAAATTTAAATCACGAATATGGAACATATTTACACTTGCACAGAGCCAGAGTTTTGTACATGTTTACTTTTTCTTTTGCTTAATGTAATAAGTTCCCTTAGAGTCTGTTATTGTATTTCACCCTCCCTCTGGAATTAATTGACTACTCTAACTCTCCGGTCT
>JASCZI010120935.1:35563-61086 GCA_036250425.1 Stylosanthes scabra | reverse complement strand
AATTTTTTTTTTTTTTTTTTTTTTTTTTTTTGAAAGAAATATATCTAGACCTAAGTTACTTTTGCATAATATTCTATATTCTAACCTATATTTTATTCTTATTTAGAGAAATTTGTTGTGTACGAGGTACGACTAAAATTGCTTCTTAACGTATTGTTCAACAAAATTAACATGGTGAGACAACAAAAATAATACAATTACACATAAAATTAATGATTAAACTAGTTATTATATATATTGTTATATAATTACATGTATATTTAATTTATCTTTAACATGTATATTATATATTATATTTATGTAATGCTATATGTAGACATATGTGTATCTATCTCAAAAATCAATTTTTGTTTTCTTTGCTTTGATATTTTTTTCTGTACTTTATTTTTTTTTACTCGATATTTCTGTACTAAATTTTATTAGCATAAATGTAAAAATACATGAATAGATGTACAACTAGATTTATTTTTTATATTTTAAGGTATATTTTAAAAAATATCCTAATAGATATAGATAATGTATATATGAAATTATTAAAATTAATTTTTCATTTATCTATTAATACAATATTATTTATTATTTATTATTATTACTATTTATGATTTATAGTATCACGGTTCACGAGAGTTCATGACTATTTATGTACAGAAAAAAGGAAGAAAATGATAAAAAATACTTTAACTCCCTGACCTGTAAGACTAACACTTTGGGAAACTTTGATTTGAAAGTGGCGGCGGTATCCTTTCCAAGCGGAGCCGCGCCGCAAGCGACACATTCCAACGAACTCAAATCATGAGCCGCCGTCACCTCGTCCTTCATCATCGCCACCATTATTGACGGCACTGCCGCAATGTGCGTAACTCGAAAACTCTCTATCGCCTCCATGGCCCTCCTCAACCCAAACCTCTCCATCAACACCACCGTTTCCAACAGTACCACCGCCCTCAGCGAGTACGTGAACCCGAACACATGAAAAAACGGCATCGTATAGAGGAACACTGCAGGCTTCTCCCTCTTCGCCCTAACGACGTCGTATACACCTGCCATCGCAGTCAGGTTCCTATGAGTCAGCATCACTCCCTTCACCTTCCCTGTGGTTCCCGAAGAGTAAAGAATAGCTGCCACGTCAGACTGACTCACCTCCACGTGTTCCAGTTTGGCGCCGGGTCGACTCGTCGACATGAGCGATTCGAACTCGGGCGAGTCGATGAGGACGGTTCCGTGACGGAACTCATCGGGAAGTTTATTAACCGATGCTGACGTGGCGAATGCGATGGTCGGTTTGCTGAGACGGACGATGCGAGTGAGGTCGGAGCGTGTGGCGAGTGGATTTGTGGGCGAAACAACGACGCCGAGGGAGAGGAGCGCGAAGTGGAGGATCGGAACGTGGATAAGGTTGGGAGAGAGGATCAAAGCGGTGTCGTATTTGGAGAGTGCGAAGAGGGAGGTGAGGTTGGAAGCTAGGGTTTCGGAACGGTGGATGAATTCGGCGTAGGAGAGGTGGCGGCCGGTGGCGGAGTCGATGAGGGCGGTGATAGAGTCGGACCAAGGGGAGTTGCGGCGGAGAGAGAGAATGTATGATGGTGCGGAGATGGTGGCATGTGGAGGAGGGAGGTGCAGAGGGGGTTTGAGGCTGTGGAATGTTTTGGTAGCGCGGTTGAAACCGCTCTTTGGGTCAATGGAGGTCTCTGTTTTGTCTTCCATGCGAAGAAGGAGGAGATTTGGAACACGTCTTTCTTGTTAGGTCTAGAATTATCTCTTAAATAAGTGGCAGATGATAGTTACTTGCACCCAATCAAAAGAGTGAGATGAGATGATGATAAGTTTGGCTAACCTCTAAGACTCTAACCATGTGGTAATAAGTTGAATGCAGTCACGCACTATTCTAAAAGTGAAAAGAAAAAAGGTTTGAAAAATTAATATTCGAGTAATTGGATAAAACTACACACGAAAGTTTTAAGGGGAACAAATATACATATCAAAGTTTCGGAATAGAAAATGTACACATCAAAGATTATAAACCATGGACAAAAGTATCACGCCGTAACTAAAGTTCCGTTTTCATTAAGTATTGTGCCCAGCTATCAATTAGTGGTGAGTATTTTCATTAAGTATTGTGCCCAGCTATCAATTAGTGGTGATTACATGGTACTTTATCATGTCAATTATGATTTATGATGTGAAAATTTCTTAATTTTAAAAAAGGAAAATAAAATACAAAATTATAAAACACACATCACATTCCTTCGAACCCTAAGTTCTCATAACACCCCTTGAAATTTGTTTCTGTCAAAATCAAATTATAGGTGGCGAAGTTTCATCAAATTTCGAAAGTAAGATGAAGCCCCCATGTGGAATGAGCAGTCATTCAGAGGCCGCCGCATCCTCATATGGTTAAGTGTCAAGAAGAAAAATGAAAAGACACCCCTACAATGACGATAGATGCTATCATGGGATGAATGTAATGTCATTGAAGTCCTGCATTGCGGAGAATCCTAATAGATGGTTCCTACGCTTCCCCTATTGTAAGGTTCGAATTTTTTTTCGTGTTATGTTCCAAACTTCTTCTATATCCACACCATTTAGTAATGGAGATTCCTGTATTTGTTTATTTTTCCCCGCCGTTGAACTAGTTGCTAGCTGAGGTATGAATATTTTGTTTGGGTTGATGAAGTATATGATCTTGACATGGAGAGTGATGTTTAGAAGAAGGACAGGTCGATGCATAAATTTTCATGGGAAGAAATGCTAAGTTAAGGGATGGGAGTTTCAAAGAAAATAAAAATTATGTCTTCATGTTCAATTCAATTTCTAGGATGAGATATGAAATTAGAGTTTTAAGAAAATTTGTAATTGGCATATCTGTTGTGTTGGGAATAATGTGTGTGATCAATTTGTACAATGTAATTACACTATTGTGATGCAATTTCAACAATTTACTAACATTAGCTAAGAAGATAAGTAGATGAGCAAACACCCATCCCAGTCCTTGATATTTTTATTTTAGAAAACGCACTTCTAATGATATAGAAATATCAAATCGGTTCCATCAATTATAAAAATTGGACAAATAAGGTTATCAAAAGGTAATCTATGTGATGTGTCAGTTTCCGTGTGAGCCGGCAGTTTTCTTTGCCATGTGTAATGGTTCATATGCAAAGGCTAATACATCCCCAAAACCCTCTTTGAAAACCTTTCCCATTCCTCTTCTCTCAAATCGACACCAATTTCACGGCCGCAAGACAGAACCTTGAGCCTCGAATGGATCCACAATCTGATGCAGTGCTTCAATTGGTCTTCGAGGAACCTTCCTCTTTCCGAGTTCCCTTCCGTTCTTCTAGTACAGGGCTTCGACTCTCTCATCCTTGTTGCTTCCAAGATGCTCCATAAGGAACCCAATTGTGTAACCGTTGATCTGTTTCATCCTAATTCTGGCACAACGGCCTCGGTGGTGGCCGTTGAGAGCGTTCACGGTCAGTTGGATGACCTGCTTTTTCTCCTCAAAAATGCAGGTTATCCTTCCGATGATTTAATCTTCGTCTTCAATGGTGATTAGTTGGAGTAGTTTTCACTCTGGATTGCAAGTAGTAACTTGTATAGAATTGTTGGTGGAAGAGCTACTTCAAGATAGAGAAAATTTCCTGATAGAGTTGTTGGTGCTTTTGTGAGAATAAGGATTTCAAGTAGTGGCCAGAAGTAAGACTTGTATAGGCTAGTTCAGGTTGTAGGTACGTATTTTGAGAACATTGTCTTTCATGCTGATAATATTTGCATTATAAAATAACATTTGCACTTCTCATTTTAATTATTGTCATGCCCAGGGACATGCAAAGCAGCATAACCATATAAAGTTGGTAAAAAGATGACATATCTCTTAACAAGACGTGAAGAAGAAGAAGAGACTAAGAAAAGCAGTAATGGTGTAGTGACTGTAATTGAGGAATGGAATGTATATTCTCATTGCATTTTCAGGATAATAATGTTTACATATATACAACTATGGAAAAAGGAAACAAGGAAACAGCTTAGCAGATCTAACAAAATCAACAAATGAAAATCCTAACTAACGAAATCAGAAAATGGAAAGATTCCATGTGAGTCATCACCTTCTAGAAAAATGGAAAATATTTACAGAATGTAATGAAATAAGTAAAAGAATGAATGAAGGAAATAAATCAAATCCATTGGGCCTTTGTATTTGTAGACTCTGTTTTGGTTTGGACTGTTGTGGTATGATTCAATATGCCCCCGCAAGCTGGAGGATGGTAGATATCGAGAATTCCCAGTTTGGACAAATTTCTATAATCGGTTGAGGTGTGAGAGGCTTGGTCAAGATGTCTGCCAATTGATTTGAAGAGGAAACAGGGAGAAGCATGAAATACCGGGTTGGCGGCAATGTGGAGGACACTCCTGTTATCACAGTAGATCACTGGAAGTTTGATATAAGAGATTCGAAGATCAGCTAGAAGATTAAATATCCATTATAGACTCTGTTTTGGTTTGGGCTACTGTGGTATGATTCAGTATCTCTTGCTAGAAATCTTAAATTTAGACAAGACAAAGATTGTATCAATTGATATTATTTCAAATAAGGAGTTCACTGAGGTAATTCAACACATTTTTTTTGGGAGGAGGGGAGGGTTGTTTTACCATTCCTTTTTCCTCATTCTTGTTATGGTTCGCACTTTTGGGGAGAGTTGTTATTGAGTTTCATGTTATTTACTTTTGAAACCAGCATGATAATGGTTGTTGTAGACCACCATTCTCTAGAACATTCTTCTTGGCGGTTGGTTCACTTGCTCATCAATATAATCCGTAGGCAATTTGGCACCCATATATCTAATCATATGGTGTTGACAACAAATTATTCATGTATTGTTTTTGATGATTTGTACAACTTATTTCTTAGATCAATGTATTTCATTCTTTAAGATATTGACTAGTTTTTTACTGTTAGGATGAATGCAAGCGACTCCGCCAAAACATAAAGTGTGGGCTCATAAATCGGTGGACACCGCTAATTTTTTTTTATTTTATTTTGTTTTTTAGTTTTGTGCTCAATAGGATACTTTTGGACATAAGATGTTATAGTGACTAATGAGGATAGAAATTTGTGCTCTGCAGAGTGACATTCAAGAAGAGATACCAGTGTTGAAGATGAAACCATTGGTCCTCCAAAAGTGCAAAGCCTAAGGTTGGTGTTGATCACAGAGAAGAGGAATGGGAAAGGTATTTGAAGAGGGTTTTAGGGGTGTATTAGTCCCTTGCATCATGAATCATTACACATGGCTTTGAAAACTGCCAGCTCACACTAAAACTGACATGTCATATAAGTTATCTTTTGGCAACTTGAAAAGAGGGGTTATTTGTCCAATTCTTAGGGGGTGCAATGTCTAAATTGAAAATGATTAAGGATCGAGATGGGTATTTACTCTAAATAGATGTAATAGTAGTCACAATGTAGACGTAAACCAAATTTCATATTAAACCAAGTTAGATATAAATCTTAACTTGACATAACATAGTTTCAAGTAAACACTGAGATTTTATAATCTCAATTCCAGAAGACTCTAAATTACACATAAACTAAAACATAAGCAAGTTCCAACTAAAAAGATGAGAAGTTCCAACTTCACAAGGACAAATGACAACAGACAACAAGTTAATACTAGACACTAGACATGAACATTAACACAACAAGTTTCACCAAGTTCTCCAAATCCCTAAGTTCTAACAAGTTCCAGGTTAACAAACTCAATAGCCTTATCTACAGGGTGCTCGAAGTACACATGGACTGAATTCTCATGCCTAAGTGCCCATTCACACATCACCACAACGGCAAGGTCTGTAAGTCCCACATCGGTTGGAGAGGGGAACGAAACACTCCTTATAAGGGTGTAGATACCTCTCCCTAATAAGACGCGTTTTGACAAGTGGGTGTGGGGGGCTTTGGCTATCATCCCGGCTATCATCCCTGCTCTTGTCAAAGACAAAACCGTGAGGTGGTGCATGAAACCCACAAAGCGGACAATATCTTGCTAGCGGGAGAACTGAGCTGTTACAAATAGTATCAGAGTTGGAGCCCGGATCGGTGTGCCAGCGAGGATGCTGGGCTCCCTTAGGGGGTTGGAATGTCGGACAATATCTTGTTAGCGGAAGGTCTGGGCTGTGGGGTCCCCTGTTATCATGTTTAGGCCACCACCATTCAAACTCAACTCTTCATCTAGCCAATACATGTAATCATAATCTTTATATCCTAAACCCTTGAATAATCTCCTCATTTGTACCAAACTAAACTTCTCAGTATTGACATAATCAAAATAAGTTTGCTCACCATTTTCATAGACTAAGCTCTCATTGGAATTCCTCTTTAGTTTACCCATATGGTGATAAACAATTGTGATATATAAAGATATTTTCTGCATAAACCAATCCATACTATATTTTCATAAACTAACAAAAAACCTCAAAAAAAATTTGTTCAAATGCAGCAATATTAAAACACATCAGCATAAAATCTTGTTCAGAAAACCCCAAATTACAATAATGATCATTCTTAGAAAAAACTCAAAAATAAAATTTTTGTTCAAATGTAGCAATTATGAGAAAACCCCCAATAACCAGTCTCAGAAAACCCTAATTTTGTAAAATGTACCATTACCACACAAAATGGCAGCAATACGAACTCAATCTTCACTAACCTAACATTCACGTCAGGGTAGAGAAGAGGATATGGTGGCTTACCTCGGATGTTGACTTGGCAACGTCGTGGATCGTTTAATGGGACCACATCTGGCGAAAGCGACGATGCAACCAACGACCTCTCACTGGAACCACAGTGTTGACTAACGGCAACGTGCGATGTTGACTGACAGCGATAGGGAGGCGCTGGCTTCGATGGCTGCAACTCTTTGATAATGGCGTGGCTAGAAGCTTCGAAGGATCTTGCTCTGCTAGGACATTTTTTTCACTCAAAGGTTAATGTGAAAAGGGTAGTGTGGGTAACAGGTAAGAGGGTTAACTTTTTTAGTTTTGTATTTTCCTTTCTTATTTTATTTATTTATTTATTATTTTTTAATTAATTTCATTTTGCTGACTCAGAAATTGTGAAGTCCCAGCCTGGCAGAATACTTAACAGAAACGAAGCTCCAGTTACGACATGGTACTTTTGTCAATAGTTTGCATTTTTTGATGTGTACATTTTCTATTTTCGAAACTTTGATGTGTACATTGGTCCCCCTAAAAAACTTGCGTGTGTACTTTTGTCTAATTATTCTTAATATTCACTAAATTTGTAATTTTTATAGGGATTAAACTGTATTATTTAATAAGACAAGAAAAAACTGTATTATTTAATTTAATAGTAATTAATTATTATTTTTTATTTTATAAATCTTTTCAAGTTTTGAGGATCTTAATTTTTTTCAATACCTTTTTAAATTTAATTATAAAATATACCTTTGAGTATGTGTTTGCAAGAGTTCAAACATGTCATAACTCATAATTACAAAATTTGAAAATAAATCGATCAAAGTATTAAGAGTATGACTAAAAGAATTAGGGTAATGCTATTTGAATAAGTGGTTTTGGCTAATTAAATTCAATCAAGAAATTTATTTCTATACTAAATAGAATATTATTTTGGTGTCAAATAGTATAAAAAATTGTATATAAATAAAGTTTTATTTGACATCGAAATAGTTTTTTATTTAGCATAAAAATAAATAATTTAATTAAATTTAATTGGCAAAAATCACTTGTTCACGTAGAATTATTATTGTAATAATTACATGTCATAACTCATAATTACAAAAATAAACTAGTAAACTAGGACTAAAATAAATGATAAACGATGCTTAACGGAAACGGGAATGGAAATGAGAAATTGGAAATAACTAAAAGAAAATTAAAGTGCAAAAATTGAAAAACAACAAATGATAAATCATGAAGGAAATGACTTGAAAGAAATGAACTAACAAATTATTTTTAATTTATTAATAATAAATTAATTAGAATTAGATTCCTCAAGATTTGGTGGTGCTACAAATTTAGACCTGATTTCATAAAATAACAAGAAGAAAACTCAAATTAAAGATTGTACAATTTTATCAAAGAGTTATCATCCTTTAAAAATTCCAAACTAATTTTGTTATTTTTTGAATTATATCATCAAGAATAAAGTATGTTTTTGTCCTCAATGTTTGAAAAAAAATTAAAATAATACTTTTAACATTTAATTTGATTTAATTTTATCTGATTCTTAACATTTTTAATTAGTTTCAATTCTATTATTACAATTGAATATTCAACGGGCAACGTGTGATTTTTATAATATTTTATTTCAAGCTTACTTTTGAATACCATCTCCATCATTATTATTATAAAATCATTTTTTTATTCAAATCACCTTTTTTTTTTAAAAAAAATTATTTCTTACCACCAACGCTCGACACCATCATCATTTCTTCCTCCCCTCAATATCTACGTTGATGTTACCGCTACGACCTCTATAAAAGTTCATCAAATTTTCATATTTGATAAGTATTGTTGATGGTAGTGAATGATATATTAATGAGGATAAAATTGGAAAAAAATTTTAACTATAAAAAATTAACAGTGATATAAATTTAAAACTATTCAAAAATATTATGAATAAAATTGAATAAATTAAAAATTATGAGTATTTTTGAAAATTTTTTGTAAACATGGAAGACAAAAGTATAATTTACCCTCCATAATATAATTCTCAAAATACTTTGGAATTTTTAAAGGATGATAACTCTTTGATAAAATTGTCCAATCAGCCAATCTTTACCGTATTATCAGCTACAAATATGTATATGGAGTACTACAATTGACTCCTTTGATTTTAAGAAATAGAACGATGAATGAAGGGTCGAAGGTATGCTCCTAGTAAAGTTTTGCTTGAATTCATTCACTCATGAGTCATGAAAAATTGTAAATTTGTGCACCCAAACTAGAGAAGTAGATTTTCTCAACACTCAGTTTTTTACCTTTTTGGTTTCCCTCCAATCCAATCCTCAAAACGCCACCATATTCCTGTCATTTCTTGCTTTCTTTCTCTTATCTTTCTGTTCACCAAAACCATCATGTATATATAGCACTAGCAACAGTCCAAAATCTCGCACCAAAATATCTCTCTCACCAACACACTTCTCCTCGCTTCTACTTACTTACTCAGAAGAAAAAAAAAAGCATCTTCTTTATCGAACTCAAAATTCTCAATTCCCAATTTATAAACCCTAACTCCATGGAAGTTTCGCAACTCACAACCTTCTTTCCCCCTTCAATTCGCCATCCCTCTGCTAATCCTCTCCCCGCATTGCCCGCATTCTCAATCTGCAAGAACCGCCTCCGTTCCCTCCGCCGGAAAAGTTACTGCTCTGCCTCCAGCCGCGACACCTTGCTCGCCGGCGGCGGAGAGGCCGCCGTCGTCTCCGCCGGAAAGAAGGAGGAGGAGCAAGGTGACTTGAAATCCTGGATGCACAAGCATGGTCTCCCTCCTTGCAAGGTTGTTCTGAGAGAAAAACCTTCGCACAATGATACGCACAAACCAATACATTACGTAGCTGCTAGTGAAGATCTTCAGGTTCATTCATAATTCAAAATCATTCATATCTAGAAAATAGTTAAACGGGAATTTGTTTTTATTCTTCTTTTTCTATTTCTTTAATTAAATTGATTATTATTTAATTGCAGGCTGGTGATGTTGCATTCTCCGTTCCAAACTCGTTGGTGGTCACGCTGGAAAGGGTCTTAGGAAATGAGACTATTGGTAGTTGTTAAATTCTTTTTATTCTGTTGTGTCTATTATATCTTTCTGATATTGAAAAAAATAAAGAAGCATTTACAATATTTTCTGTTTTAAGAAATTTGGAGGACTAACTAGTTATTATCTTTTTTAACTAATAAGAGAAGATAATTATGGATGGTTTTCTGTGTGTTGTCACTTTTGACTGATATGGTTTCAATTCTTGAGATTCGGGTGGCATAATGGTTTTAAAATATTTTATACGGGGATTTCATGAGGTTGATTTGCAATAGTAGCTTAGGAAATGCATATCTTGATAGGTCATTCTTTTGTTGCTCTTAGTGTCAGACATTACTAAATGGAAGAGATTTTGCTCTTTTTTGGAGTCAACAATTTTAAGCAAACACCTGAACAGAAATTACTTTCTTGGATAATCGGAAGAAGGAAGGTTTTTGTTCTGTTCGTGCTTAAAATGAATATCTAGTTCTTTATTGTTATTCCAGCTGAACTATTGACCACAAACAAATTGTCCGAATTGGCATGCTTGGCATTGTATCTGATGTATGAGAAAAAACAAGGGAAGAAGTCTTTCTGGTATCCGTATATTAGGGAGCTTGATCGTCAGCGAGGTAGGGGCCAGCTGGCAGTAGAATCACCTTTGCTGTGGTCAGATTCTGAGCTAGCTTACCTTACAGGAAGTCCCACAAAGGTTTTCCCTCTTCCCAATCCTCATTAAAGATGAACACCATATTCATTATACTACAATGGTTTAATGGTTGAAATTTTTAAAATTTTCAAATATACCCAAACTAAGATTCTGGTAACTATGCTTTAGGCTGAAGTTCTACAAAGGGCTGAAGGAATAAAAAGGGAGTATAATGAACTTGACACAGTCTGGTTTATGGCTGGTTCTCTTTTTCAGGTAACTAAACATCCACTATAATAAGAAGTATGGTAGACAAATAGTCATTTATATTATGGGATTTGGTGCTTAAATTATATGTATATTGCAGCAATACCCATATGACATTCCTACTGAGGCCTTTTCCTATGAGATTTTCAAACAAGCCTTTGTTGCGGTTCAGTCATGTGTGGTTCATTTGCAGGTAAAGTTCCCTTCTTATCTGATATTACACATATATACAGATAGTATAATATGCACAAACCATCCGGACTGATAGTGTTGACTAGTCTATTAGGCCCGTATTAGTTCCATATGAATGAACATTTCACATCTGGCCATTGAATTCACCTGATCTGAAATGTCGATCTTCCATGATTTAATTAGATACAAGCCTATCGTATCACAGAGCTTTTAACATTCTTTTAATATGATTTATAATGGATGCTGGATTTGATAGGCGAATTGGCAGTAAACGAAGTTAAATATAAATTTTTTATTGACACATTAATATTGTCTGTGACTCTAGCATTGTTATTGATATGTTCACAGATATACAATACAAACATAAAAGACACTCTAAATTTTAAAATTTTGAAAGGAAAAGGGGTTCATTTACTTTGGTCATGCCTTCCCATGACTTACATTTTATAAAGTATAAACATTTGGTTTCATCAAGCTGACTATAAAATCATGCTATATATAATGCACTAGATGCTTGGATACGACACCCCCATTGCTCTGTACATGCTTTATTGAATATTAGTAATCCAGTTATTTCTTACTTTCAACATAATACACTAGTTTTCATCTAATGTATGGATAGTTGTTTACATTATTCCTTGATTGAGCTTTAAGATCTCATGCTAGATTTCTCATTGAATAATGAACTGTTCTGTTTCTGGCATTTGAAAATTGAAGTGTTTGTTGGGAGAACAGTACCCTTCTCCTATTTGGACTACAGCTGCAGTTACCCTAGCAATATGTTTTGATTTGTTTTATTTGCATTTTTTTTCACTTTTAAAAAGGATGTAAATTGATTGTTTTTCTTTTTGGATCAGAAAGTGAGTTTAGCTCGTAGATTTGCTTTGGTTCCCCTAGGACCTCCTTTACTGGCATACAGAAGCAACTGCAAGGCAATGTTAACTGCTGTTGGTGACGCTGTGGAGCTAGTCGTTGATCGCCCATATAAGGCGGGGGATCCAATTGTTGTCTGGTATAATTATTAACTGAGCAAAAACAATTTCTCTTGCAAAACCTTCTGGCTGTTTTTTATGTTGTCTTAAGTTGCTTTATAAGATTTGAAAGTGGCCATTTTCAGGTGTGGGCCACAGCCTAACTCAAAGTTACTTCTAAACTATGGTTTCATTGATGAAGATAATTCATATGATCGCCTAGTAGTTGAGGTACGAGCTGGACATTTACTCTTTATTGCATTAAGTATTTCACAATTTTGTTGGTTGTTATTGACCTTCCTGATATATCTGTCCCAGGCAGCTTTGAATACCGAAGATCCACAATACCAAGATAAAAGAATGGTTGCACAAAGGAACGGAAAACTATCAATTCAAGTTTTCCATGTATTAAGACTGAACCCTTATAGTAATACTAACGAAGGTTATTCAATGTTCTTCATACCAATTCCTTATTTCTAAGCTTGATGCAGGTATATGCAGGGAAGGAACGGGAAGCTGTCTTAGATATGCTTCCTTATATGCGGCTGGGATATGTTTCAGATCCTTCTGAGATGCAATCTGTCATTTCCTCTCAAGGTCCAGTTTGTCCTGTAAGTTTCCCACACGTTAATGTTTTCTTATATGAGTTTGTGGAATATTAGGAAACCCATAATGTTTTTCCAATAGTTTAACTTTGTCCTGGATAGTAAATCAAGTTCTTGTGATGTTCTTTCCATTTGTATATTTCTTATTTTTCTTACTCGATTCTCTGCTCGTTATGTACCGTGATAAAATCAAATAAATGATTTCATATCCTTCAATTTTTTACCTGGTGCTAAAGTTGACTCCAATTGTGAATTGTAGGTGAGCTCATGCATGGAACGGGCAGTGTTGGAGCAGCTTGCTGATTATTTCATGACTCGGCTGGCAGGCTATCCTACCACTTTGGCTGAAGATGAGTCTATGGTATTTTTTATTTTACCCCAAAATAAAAAGACTACTCCGTGAAAAGAAAGTATTTGTCAGCTTTTCATTGATAATCTATAATTTACACCAGTTGGCAGATGATAATTTGAATCCAAAGAAGCGAGTTGCTACTCAGCTTGTTAGATTAGAAAAGAGAATGCTTCATGCATGCTTGCAGGCAACCAATGATTTCATAGACCAGTTACCAGACCACAGTGTATCTCCTTGCCCTGCTCCCCATGCACCTTTATTGAAATGAGGTCTCTCTCTCTCTCTCTCTCAACATAATATGTCTTTATTGTATAAAACATATTTTTTTACTCCTTTAAGTCAAGATTTGCCAATCACCATTTTGAGAGCTACTGATCAAGCAAACAATTCAATCACCGAATCATAATGAGATACCTTTGATACAAGTTTCGAGTAATTGACTCCATTTTATTGATCAAATTAGCTTTTTCATTTTTTCCCCTTGCTTTATTTATGTTCAAAGATGAAATGTATCCGAAATGTTGTAAAGAAAGGCTATGCAGCAGAGGAAAGAATAATAAACTAGGACAATTGCGATAATGGGATGCAAGTTATATGTAGTTGTCTCTCATAAGTATTGTGAGTCTTTCTATTTTTTTTTTTTTTTAAAGAATTATTTTTGCTTAACTGCCTCGGTAAATGTTTGTCACAATTCAGATACTTGTAAAGAAAAGACACTGATTCAAAGTATCACGACAGGTCTAATATGTGCATTACAGAGTTATCTATTCAAATCATGGCTCATGAGGTGCTGATACGCTTTCGTGATAGGTGAGCCTGGAATTGATCTAAGACTACAAAATTA
This sequence comes from Stylosanthes scabra, assembly GCA_036250425.1. NCBI lineage: Eukaryota > Viridiplantae > Streptophyta > Magnoliopsida > Fabales > Fabaceae > Stylosanthes > Stylosanthes scabra. Next base: position 47,437 of record JASCZI010120935.1, on the reverse strand, counting down.
AAAGGGGTGTTCTTGACTCTTGAGCTCTTTGCATTTCGCGGTGAAGATCAAAACTCAATAGAAGTATTTCTCTTCGGTCCTTGAGTTATCTGTTGCTGAATTTCATGAGGGGTTGAGCAATGAACATCCATGCTTTTTGTTTTCTGTTATAATCATTGTAGGTTTTCTCTTTGACAATTTGAATGATAGTTAAGTCATCTTTGTAAATGAAAACATGAATTACAAATCCCAATATCAATTGTGTATATATTATTGTTATAATCTCTGCATTATAATTTCATTATTGTTTAGGGGAAATTAGATAGAGCGACCTTCTCGAGGTCCTTTAAAATTAAACTCCTAGTTTCAGTTTGTAAGTCATGACATGAACATTTCCCAATTCACCATTTGTTCTCTTAGATGTGCTTCAATTTGATCTTCAAAAGATTTGATGTTTTAAATTAGTTTTTAAAAGATAGAGCGATCCCTTTGTCTGTTAGTATTGTATTATTTTCTAGTGGGAAAAATCATTTTATAAATATAATATTTTCCGTTATTTTATATTTAGAAAACACATAGGTCATGGTTGGAAACAAAATTGGCTCCTTGTTTTGTTATGCCCCAACCTTTTTTTTTTTTTTTTGGTATTTGTTATGCCCCAACCTTAATTTATTTATTTGTATGAAGTTTTATATTTGTTTTTTATTTTCTACGGAGATGGTAGAATTTTATTTTGGGGGTTGAGACAAAAGCCCGTCAATAAAGCCCACAAAAAACCTAGAGTTCGCGTGGCTACAGCGTGACCCAAAATCTTGGAGTAAAAAACAAAAACGTGTCTTAAATTTGGTCTTCTCGTTTGTTACCCAGTAGCGTTGTTCTTCGTGGTGTTCAGTTCTTCCCTCTTCCTTGGATCCAAATTGCTTCCTCAGTTACCAATCGAGCTTCCATTTCGTGAGTCCCATTTATCTCTCCTTCTCTTCCACTCCCCTCCCCTCTTTCTTCTCTACATTCTCTTACTTTCTTAAATTTATGTTCATCTATCACCGTTACTCCGATCTCTGACCCACTCTCATTCCGAGCATCTCTTTTTTGCTTCTTAATTTATCCGTTTGCATCGGTAACCATTGAACTTGTTCGTCAGTTCATCATTGTTAACCACTTTGTGGCTAAAAACCGTGGTTATTCAATCGTTATGTTGTTGTTCCGAGTTGATTCTCAGGCCCATTGTAATCCCGTGTGGTTTGTGTTTGTGATTTTTATTTTTAGGGTTATGTGCTGTGTGTTGTGTCAGTGTGGTAATAGTTGTAGTAGCATATGCTCTTAGTGATTGAGAGAAAATGTTCAATTTTGTCTTTATGATTGTAAGCATGATTTAATTTAGTCTTCGGGATTATACTTTGTGGTTCAATAGGAATGGAAATTGAAACACAAGGTGTAATCTTTGGCACTAAATTAAACACTTTAGAAGTCAGGGACCAAATTGAATCATTCTTTCACTGCATTCTCAGTTATTTAATGTTGTTTCCTTTGTTTTGGTTAACTTTTCCTCCCATATGCTTATTCATAAGATTTATCTCTAATGTGTTTTGGGATGTATTAATTTGCTTAATATCTTGATATGGTTTTCAATAATTTTCAGTGACGATAGACAACTAAGATGGCTGGAGGTGTTATTCAGCAATTTTTGAGGAGGAAGCTCCAATCTCATTTTCATGTAAGCATTATCCCTTCCTTTCTAGTTTTTTCTTTTAAGGAGTATTTACTATTTGATCCATGCTGCCTGTGATTTCAATGGAGACCCTTTGGTGAAAGTTGTGGTTGAGACTTGAGAACTGTAAAAATGGTTTTATCTCATTTCTCAGAGTTTAGAATTAATAGCAGAATCTTTTTGTTTCCTCAAATTCTTTCACTACTAGTTGAACAGATACCAGTTTGCGTTAATCCTATTTGATTGAAACCCTTGGATTCTGAATCTTATATTTGTAAAACAAATTTTAAATATACTCAAATAGGACTGCCTCATTTGTGAAAAGCACCCATTCTTGGGCTTTCTTACAAACCAATTATTACAGGAAGATAATACCTAACCCTTTTAGATTGAACATTGAAGAGATGTTTTATTTGGGCCCCTCGCTGGTGTCCTCTAATCTCAAGTACTATTATCAAGGATTTAACATCAACTGATGCAGCTGAAACGTATGAATTGCAAGTTTGCAATAGACACCTCAGTTTTCTCAAATTGTAATTGTTAACTGCATTGATTTGTATCAGCCCATAACTTTGAAAAATGATTGCAAACCAAAACCTTGCTTGTCTTTGTCTTCCTAATGTGCTTGATTTATCTGTAATCTCCACAATTTATTAAAAAGGCATCAAATTGCTGTTTCATCCATCCATTATATTCCTATAGTGCCTTGTTTTATTGGAAAATTTAGCAAGCTGTTGAACCCTTTCGTTGAAATCTTCAAATTTATATTATTATATTCTCTTCTCCAATTGCTTACCATGCTTCATCCTCATTATTTTCTTTACATGAAATTGTTGAACTCTGAAATGTGCAAACTGAATTCTGCATAGAACTGCACCAAGTGTTTTGTGTCAGCAATCAACAAGATTGTGCCAAAAGTTATAAATGTAGGAAATACTTTGCTATTATACGTACTTTTTTTTTTTTTTTTTTAAATTCTCTAAGGCATTTTGCACTGCATCTGATAGCATTTTTAGAACCGTTATTTGCAATTTTGCATTGCCATATGATAAATACTCTAGATGGATTTGTCTATATCCCGGCTTTTAATTCTTCTTGATAAATGGAGCTGTGGACCTGTGTCCAAATCCAATGGGGGCTATTCCATTTTAACTTTCTAATTTGATTGTTGTTTCACATTTAAGTCAAACTGTTTCGGAGACCAGTATAGTGTGTGCTCATGCATGGTATAAGATTTTTTTAATATTCTTTAAAAATTTGCCTCATTAAATCTGCTGATAGCTTCATTATACTTGCAGAATCCTTCTCTTATGTCATCCATTATCACTAACAAAGATGGTGCTGGTTCTACTGGTGGAAGCTCCTTTAGAGCACTTGCACTGCTTGGAGCCAGCGTCACTGGATTTTTTGGTTTTGCGACGACAGCATCAGCTGATGAAGCTGAGCATGGCCTAGCATGCCCAAACTATCCATGGCCTCACCAGGGCATCCTCAGTTCATATGATCATGCATCGTGAGTTCCACCTATACTTCCCTGTAAATTTCATATATATTATATATTCATCTGCTGTATAATTTGCTAAATCAGCAACTATCTACTCAAATTAATACACACTACATATTTAAGGTGATTAACTGGTAGTTGTTGATTATTATAGTTTCTCTCTTGCTTTGTTATAAAATGTCTTTTATGTGATCTAACACAGTTTAAATCTTCTGTATTATATGCTGACTAGTAGCCTTCTTAAGCATTTTTTTATAAAAGAAAACTCATATTGGTTGGTAAATTGTAATATACTGAAAGAAATAGTTGCATTCTGCACTTGGAGCACTTGGAGTATTCCCTCTACATCATTTTTTTTTTTTTCCCTTTCTTTTTTCCAGTAGCAGGATTGACAATGTTGTCTAACTCGATTCCATTCTAAGTCACCATCTTGTATTTATCTCAAAGTTCACATGAATGCTATATCAACATGAATACTAATTCGGGTATTATTACCTCCAACTAATTTTGTATGAGCAGGATTCGTCGTGGTCATCAAGTTTATACACAAGTCTGTGCTTCCTGCCATTCTATGTCTTTGATATCATACCGTGATTTGGTTGGTGTTGCTTATACAGAAGACGAAGTGAAAGCTATGGCAGCTGAGATTGAGGTGGTTGACGGCCCCAATGATGAGGGTGAGATGTTCACACGCCCTGGTAAACTCAGTGATCGCTTTCCTCAGCCATATGCAAATGAAGCAGCTGCTAGATTTGCTAATGGAGGAGCCTATCCTCCAGATCTAAGTCTAATCACCAAAGTAATCTCAGTTTTCTAATAGTAATGTATAGATTTTTTAATGTATGTAATATTGACATACCTTCAAACTCTGTACTTTCAGGCTCGTCACAATGGTCAGAACTATGTGTTTGCCCTTCTAACTGGTTATCGTGACCCTCCTGCTGGTGTCTCGGTAAGTCCTTCTAAAGTGCTGAGTACTAATACACCAACTTTACATTATGCATAAAGTGTTATGTGGAATTGTTAACTTCCTGATATGTTCTTTAAAACAAATTAAACTGTTGTGTGGCTTTGAAATCTGTACTAGCTTAGGCCACAACAGTTGAATAATTTTTCTCATGTTCCGTTTATATGCACACCAATGGCTACGATATCTATGCATGGTAGGTTGGGCATCGCCACAGGGTCATTGACATAATACACAGTTTTCGTTTTCATTCCATTTTCCGGACTAGACTTGATGTGTATGCTTTTCCAGTTTCCTTACATGCATTGGAATTCCTCATCATTTAAGCGTATTATGGTTGGTTTGATTGATTTATTTTGAGTTCTCATGATTAATGTGTTTGTGGCACTTGTGTCATTTATGATTACATTTTTCATTAATTATACTATTGCCATTCAAGTATTCAACTTCTCCTCAAACATTAAATATAAGTTTTTATTCACCCAGTAAAAAACTCTTGATTAGTGTTCTTAAAGGTAAACTTCTATTTACAGATATCTTCTTAAACAATGTTGTAGATTAGAGAGGGTCTGCACTATAATCCTTATTTCCCTGGCGGAGCCATTGCCATGCCTAAAATGCTTAATGATGGTGCTGTTGAATATGAAGATGGTACTCCTGCCACTGAAGCACAGGTACTTGTCTTTGTTAAGTATTAATTTTAGTTAAATCTCATCACAGTATGGAGATCATTTTTTCACTATCCTGTTTTGCTGCAGATGGGGAAAGATGTTGTGTCATTCTTGTCTTGGGCCGCCGAACCGGAGATGGAAGAGAGAAAATTGGTACGTTTCCTTTAATACCTTTACCTACCAGAACAACATAGAGAATATCGTCATTTAGAAATTCTAACTACTTTTGCTACTACTTTCAGATGGGATTTAAGTGGATATTTGTTCTAACATTGGCATTGCTTCAAGCTGGCTACTACCGCCGCCTTAGGTGGTCCGTTCTAAAGTCTCGGAAGCTGGTTCTTGATGTTGTCAATTAGGTGCCTTCAAGTTTCCTCTATAACTTTGGGAAATATAGTTGTTGGCAATAATTTTGTCATATGATTAAGTCTTATCAAATAGATGTATGGAATGAACTCTGTATTTTTGTCTGAGATAGAAATAATGCTGTTTCATATGGTGTATGTGATACGTTATGTGCCCATCTCAACCCTTATTGTTACATTTTCGGGAATACTATGAATCTATGATCTATGATCTCATTATAATTCAGTTTTTTGGTTTAGCTTTGTTTCTTTACCTGCTTTTGCCATTGGCCCGTGCCAAGGATCCTCCACGCTCCACATTAACCATTTTGAGGTTGAAAAAGTATGAGTTAAAAAGTAGTCAATAATTAGTTAACTTTATATTTTTTTGAGAACTAGAATATTTAAATCTAAAAAAATAAAATATCTAATTTAAGTTATTCGTTGAATTTTTATTAATTACTTAGCATTTTTCAAACATAAAATAAAATAAAAGTTTAAATTTGTGACTAATTAATCTATAGTATGTGGAGTTGAGAGGTTAAGTGAAAAAAAGAAAGAAAAGGAAGAGATAGTAATAAGTAACACAATGGCACAAAGACACAATTTTGTAAGGAGCTGAAAGTGTTAAAACACGTGCTTTATAAGAAATTATAGCATGAGTAAATAGTTAGGTAGGAAGAAAAATTACCACTTGAAGCTAGGTCTCACTCTAAAGTATCAGATTCCTTCTTTCTAATCAATCACATTAATTTCAGCAGAAGGTAGCTTCATTTTGTTCTCGAGAGCGTTGTATGATCTTGCCAACTCCGTTTTAATTTGTTATTATTGTAAGTTTTATAATACTTTTTTTTTGGGTATTTTTTTACACATAATATGACTGTATTCACCCATTTTAATATGAAACAGCTTTTTTGTTCATTCCAAATTTGGATATGTACAATATTGGACCAATTTTATTGAATTTGTTACAATTTTGTTTATTTGTGTAGTAAAAATGCTTTATTATTTTGTCGAAAGCAGTATTTGACTATTACTTTATTTTAGTAAAGGTATAACAAAGATTTTTATTTTTATTAATTAAAAGTTTAAAACTGACAATTAATTTACTTAGAAAGGATTAAGAAGATGTTAAATGAATTTTGATTGGAATAATAATAATTATAAATTAAGAATAGAAAAGTATGAGTGGACGTGATTATAGAGGTTGATTATAAAACAAAGAAAGAAGCCTTTACGTCAACTCAGAGAACAGTGACGCAGCTTAAGCTTTTTGAGTGTTTGACACATTCTGAAACCCTATTGGTCCTTAATTAAATAGAGACAAGTACATCACTTCACTTTAGTCCTAGGGGTCCCCTAAACTCATTAAATAAATAACAATAAAAATTCAAAACTCGAATCCCTTTGCTTTTCTTGTAGCTTTCACAAGACATGTGTCCTTCTTCTACTCTTCGCTGCTTGGCCAATGGAAAATTGCCATCATTGAGTAACCAAGATTGGAGCAACCAATGAATGAATGTATGAACATCAAGCTAACTAATAGTAGATAAATTCGTATTCGTACTCATACTCATACTCATACGTTTTGTGTGTGGTGTATAATTTTTTTTTTTTTTTTTTTGGGACCAGGTGGGGTGTACATGAGATTGAGAATTAGGATTGCGAACATGGAACGTGAACAGAAACCATGTTGTACGCAACACACAAACCATAGAAAAACGATATTAAGATTAGGAGTATGACACCATTTTCACTATGTGGTATTGAATAAAGTGATAATTAGACTAAGCTATTTAAATAAGTGTTGAAATTCTAAAGTTTTACTTGTGCATGCAGAAATTCGTTAATAAGTAAAAATTTTTAAATGAAATTCAGATTCACAACAGAGTAATTCTTAGCATGAAAGATTATGTAAAAAACCAAATAAAATAATAATTGAGTTCTTAAAAATTTTAACTTTTAATTAATTAGTTGTTGGAGAATTAAAATACTAATTATATTCTTAACTATCCAATCCACATAAGTATAGGATTAGATTGTGTATTTGTAACAGTGATCTGCATATCCAATCTGCAGATTTGCATATTTAAATAAATAAAAAATAAAAATAAAAAATATATTTATGAATTTATGTTTGTTGTTGAGTTGTTGGCTATTTTAATGTTTAAAAATAAAAATGTTTGCATTGTTAAGATGATATGTTATATTGTTGTATTTTTTATTTTAAAGTTTGTTGAATAATAAAAAAATAAGACTTTTTTTTGAATAATTATGTTTTTTTTCTTTTCAATTTTTCCACCTTCTGCAAAATATATCCGCAATATTTGATCCGCAAATGTGCGGATCAGATCGGATATAATGAAGGCTAAAAATGTGGATTTTAAATTTAATTTGATTCGATAAAAAATGTACAGATCAGATAAAAAATCGACTATATCCAATCCGCGCACACCTTTATTAAATATTCTAAGGTTGAAATCCTCAATAATCAAATATCACTTTATTCTATTTTACAAGTCTACTACATATAATGGAATATAAGAAACTTTTAATGTATAATTTTTTTTTAAAATATTTTTATTATATATTATCTATGAAAAAGATATTATTTATAAACTTTAAATTCAAACTTTCTAATTAGAATATAATATACTACGCAATTCAGGTCAACTAAATTTGGTTTTTGGGCTCAAACTCTATTTTATAGTAAAGAATACCATATATTTATTATCTTAACTAATATAATATTTGTTATTATTACGCATATTTAATTTATAGAAAAGTTAACTAATAAACATCAGTAAAAATTAATTTTTATAAATAAGGTAGTTTTTGCATACATACACATCTTTGAAAATTTTAAAAGCTCATCATTTTATATATAAAAAAATATTTGGTTCATTATTTTTTTAACAAATAATTTTAGGACACTTCTTAATAAATTTTTACTTTATGTTTGTTAGAAAAATTTAAAATTCTTGATTTATAACTATTAAAATCACAAATATAATACTCATAAAAACTATATTAAGTATACTCCGAAATCATCTAATAATAGTATTGATTTGAGAAATGATAATATTGAATTATTGATTACTAGTACGTTCGATCCTCAATGATGATGCTTCTTGTTTACATTAATGATGCATCTATTTTTTTTTTCATGGTATCCCTAACTCGATAGGTCAACGACTAATTTGTCGCGGATCTAAGTTCCATTTAAGGGTCTACTATTGGCCAGTGAGTTACTGCATGTATAAGGTGGCGAATTTCAAACCTCCGACACTTATTTAAGTGGACTAGTGAACTGAGAACTATAATTATAATGTATGCATGTTTCATAATGATGCATGTACTTAAACATCTTTATTATACAACCGGAAGATAAAGAATATATTTAGAATGTTAGAAAGATACCTAATTTATAGATATTTAATTTATAAAAAAAAGTTAATTAATAAATATTAGTATTAGTATCTGATATATAATACACTAGTAATATTATAGTGCATGCATGTTTCATTTATTCTCTCTCTAACTTTTTTTTAAAATTTTTTTTCAGAAGTCGTAACACACATACAGATAATTAGAGACTCTCACCCTTCACAATGATGAATTGATAATACTTTTATATCTAACTATACATAGATTTGGTATTAATATTAAACTCAATGACCTTATATATATTGAAGAGGGTCAAGCTCTATCTATTCGAATCAAACACCTTATTGGCAGTCACCAAAGAAAACATCTTATTGGTGACATTATTGTTTCTTTTCTCTAGCATAATATCTTAAATAATTAACTAATTCCCCATAAAGGACCAAAAGTCTAAATTAGATAAACAAATGTCCACCTAAAAAGAATAGAGTAATAGGACAACAGAATGACTCTTTTTTATATAGATAAAATTAGGCTTTATTACTCTAATTTTATTTTAAATTATACTCTAATTCTTATTTTATATGTGCTCCATACTTTGTTTGACGACGAATAAAATATGAATTACTAAAAAAGAAGCTACATAAATAATATTTTTATATATAAAACTTTTTTAATTTATAAATTTTCTAATGAGTAATTATAACAGTATTCATCCATTAAGTTCTATTGAAAAAATATTGAGAAGCAAATTTTTAGGCCTAGCTCATAAACTTAAATATAAGTCTAATATTTTAAAGGACAAAAAAATTTAATTATAAATATTATTTTTTAAAAACATTAAAACTATAAAACACATAAAACTTTTTTTATATAAAAATTAGATATATAATTAAACTTATGAATTAATCCTTTAAATTATTATTTTTTTTAAATGAAGATTAACTAACTTTGTCTTTTTTCTCTTGCTTTTTCTTTCCCTCTCTTTCCCTTATCTTGTTGTTTGTGTTAGAAATTTTTGCATTGGGAAAATTTTCTCAATATTTAACTTTAGTTTAAAAACATTTCTTTAAAAAATTATGAGTGATCAATATATTTTTAGTTAATGTATAAGCTAATTTTCTTTTGAACAATATTCTTTATTTACTTTCTCCAAATATCAAAATATTAATTATGTATAAACTAAAAGTATGAGAATGCTATAAAACTTATACTTTTAAAATTTTAATTTTGATTCATTAATTGTATAAATAAGTTTAGAGTTTTTTTATGTGTACAAAAAACATCAGCCACTGGCAACCATAGTATACATGTTCAAATATAAAATATATATTAAAATAACTTAAATAATATATACATTTATATATAAATACTTAATGATTGATTTGATAACTGAATTTTGGTGTGTAAAAAATATTTATGATGAGTTTTAAACATCTATTAATTATGTATTCACTATATATGTCACCCAAAAAAACTATTCTTCACAATTAACATAATCATTTAAAAGCTCATATATAATTGAAGAACTATCTAAATTGATTTATATTAGTTTATATTGTTACTGTATTAAAATTAAACTACTTTAATTTTAATAAAAAAAGATATTAATTAATATTTATTTAAAATTAATTAAAAAAAATTATAAAAATTATAAAACTAATAAAAATATTTATAAAAATTCAAACAATAAAGACACTAATAAAAAATTTTAAAATTACGACAAAAATAATTTAACGTCGTCATTGAAAAATGTTTTAGTTAAAATTTGGTTATTTTTATAAAAAAAATTTTGGTGGAGATTTTTATAAAAATTTTGAATCTTTTATAGATTTTCTTATCATTTGAATGTTTTAGTTAAATCTATAAATTTAAATAAGAAATTATTTTTTTCCTTTTTGTTGCAATAACCCGCAAGTATAACAAAGGTGAAGTTGTATGGTTGTTGATAGCAAATAACAGGTATGCACGTGGGCAGGTTCTGGAAAGAACCTGGTGGGCAAAAGTGATCTCCACATCGAAGGTGAGAATATTGTGGCGTGGTGTTCCCTCAAAAGAAGCCACGTACCCCCATCTCTTTCCAGGAGTGCTGGACACCCTCTCCTTCCTCATTCGTTACTCCCTTCTCTCCGTGGGACCAATCACAATGCCTCTATCTCCGCCTCCCAGATACGCCACTTTCTCTCTGGGTCCCACCTTCCTCTTTCTCTTTCAAATTTCACCCTATCACCTTCTCCTCTTCAACTGCTTCTCGTACCTATTTTTCTTTCATCACTCTCTTCATCATTATTCAACTTAATTCTTTCTTTCAATATCATTTAGCTACTAATTATCTACGGATTTATCTTTCTTGTTAAAATATAAAACAAAATACGCTATACGAGAGAAAATCAATGTATAGAATATTATAGTGACATTAAAAGATTATATAAATTAAAGTACACATACACCAATGGATAATAATAGCTAGGTACGTACAAAAATAATTATTTTATAATATGTATTCGGAATTATATCGTATATATACTAATTCTGGTATGGCATAGAGTAATATATAATTAAATAATTATTTAAAAAGCCTATACCAAATATATGAAAAATTAAATCTATTTATTTCCTATTAAACTAAAATAACAAAAGTATTATATAAAATAAGTCTGTGGAAAACAAGTTGATTTCTTAAATACCTTAATAATAGATAATTTAATTAGGATAAAAATGCTTGCTTCAAAATTGAAGAGTTTTTATTTATAGTGTCTAAGATATGACATTTTGTATGTTTAATGTGAGTGTAACTACAAAAACATCTCAAATATAAATAAAAGTATATACGATATTCATAACTCATGGTTTATTATCTCATATAAGTGAGTTATTAACCATCAGCACAATTAAATTAAATTTTTAATATTATGAAAAAAATTAAAAATTAAAAGAGCATAACAATATTTTAGAATTTTTGCAACTGTTCCACCAGTGTTGCCCTAGACACGTGGCAATTACACACCCAGCCACCGTGCTGCCGTTATCATTATCGCTTCCGCTCCATCAGAAACTGAAGAGGTAACCCCAACCGAACCCCCTCATAGAGAGAGAAACAAACAAAAAGAAGAAACTTAGAGAGAGAGAGAGAGAGACAGAAAGCAGCAAGATCCACGGCGTGATGGACGGTGCTGGTGACGCGTGGAGCGTAGCAGCTTGGGGAGGAACCAGTGGTGCTCCTCACGATAACAGAATACTTAACAGAATAATGCTTCGATTCCGTCCGATCGCACCCAAACCCGTAGCCAGAGGCTCCCTCCCTTCCTCCGGTGAGG